>CM060950.1:111554348-111829348 GCA_030765055.1 Mantis religiosa
AAAGAAAGAAAGAAAGAAAGAAAGAAAGAAGAAAGAAAGAAAGAAAGAAAGAAAGAAAGAAAGAAAGAAAGAAAGAAAGAAAGAAAGAAAGAAAGAAAGAAAGAAAGAAAGAAAGAAAGAAAGAAAGAAAGAAAGAAAGAAAGAAAGAAAGAAAGAAAGAAAGAAAGAAAGAAAGAAAGAAAGAAAGAAAGAAAGAAAGAAAGAAAGAAAGAAAGAAAGAAAGAAAGAAAGAAAGAAAGAAAGAAAGAAAGAAAGAAAGAAAGAAAGAAAGAAAGAAAGAAAGAAAGAAGAATGAAAGAAAGAAAGAAAGAAAGAAAGAAAGAAAGAAAGAAAGAAAGAAAGAAAGAAAGAAAGAAAGAAAGAAAGAAAGAAAGAAAGAAAGAAAGAAAGAAAGAAAGAAAGAAAGAAAGAAAGAAAGAAAGAAAGAAAGAAAGAAAGAAAGAAAGAAAGAAAGAAAGAAAGAAAGAAAGAAAGAAAGAAAGAAAGAAAGAATGAAAGGAACAGCATCGAACAATTCAAAACATTAACACGGATATTTTGGAAATGACTTATGCCATAAAATATGAATTTAAAGTAAATTGTGTGTTTTAAGCAGATCTATACTTTTTATGAGATAGGTTTACGGCTATCGCTTAACGTATACTAGTTATAAGTTATTACACAATAGCTCTTGGGCATGAAGAAGATTTTATAGCTATTCCTAGACGATTCAACATATGCCTACATTTTATATATCCTATATCTTCAAAACCTGATGCTTTAATTAAATTCTTTTATCCATTAATTAGAAAATAAAAGGTTTACAAAAGTGTTTTATAATGCGGATATGAAATTCCATGTATTACATTCTTCAAAGCTACTGAAGTTTTGTACTTGTTCAGCTTATTGCTTTTGAGTTATGTTGTTCACACATATACACCCACGAAAGTTTTTAGAGTTATTTTTAAGATTATGGTGACCACATAACATGCATTCTACGTGAAACCTTGAATTCCAGACTTTGGGGGAAATACAAAACCTCCTTTGGCAAATATCATACATATGTGGTAGAAGTAAAAAGGTTTGCACTGCATGTTTTCCACAGCGATCATACAAATCTTTGCAACATATTTTCTGTTTCTTCTGTTGTTTAGGTTTACTATATACCTGAGAGGTCCAATGATGGCATCTTAAACCTGGATTACGAATACACAAATGGAGGCAATCTCTTTCTCTGTTAGGATTTGCCACGCACTCTATTTGGTCTTCCTTTCAGGTGAACTGCTCTTTTATGAATGTAAGTTTTGAGTGAAAATGAGGATGAATATATTTTACAATGGCATAACTTCTTAAACATTACGGCAAAGATTTCTCTTTTTGCAATGTTTTGCGCCTTGGCGTAGTATTCTAAGGTGACATGCTTTGGTTTCCTGCCACAGAATGCATCCGGGATCGATCCCATCTCTGAGGGGTGCAGAATTTTAAGCCCCGGGAATAGGACGAGTGCCCCGGTGGTGAAGATCTACACTAGGTAGCGGCCCTGGTTGCGCTAGCCAACCTTCCGGCTGGGGTTGCCAAGATGTCCACCCGGTATCTGCGTAAATGGGCATGAGACCGGCAGTCGGGTTGGCAGGCTTTGGTCCGCTAGGGCTGTCACTCCAAATTTTTTTCTCCCTTCTCAATGCCCTCAAATTGACAACCTAGGGCACAAAAAAGGGGGAAAGGGTTTCTCTAGGAAAGAAGCCGTTTTTAAACAAAATTAGGGAAACGTATTATAAGCACTAACTTCATTAACAATAATAATTAAAGAGAAAATTTATATATGTATATATAAATTATACAATAGTATAATATATATATATACTGTAAGCCCATTGTAATCTATGAAAAAAGAATTACTAACGAAAGAATGACTACTTGTGTAATCAGAGTGGGGGGGGGAACTCTACACACAGCCTATCTTGCATAGAGGGCAGCGTAAGAGTTATGGCAAAACAATGCAAGCAGTGCATTCTGGCATACAAACTGAGGACTCAAAATTTACTTCCTCGGGCCTCACTCCGTTTATTTAAAGACTTCTAACGGGCCCATTAAGCTCCGTGTATTGACAGCACTTCCGCTTGTTCTAACAAAGAGCTTGTCTACTCATACAACTCTACGGTAACAGATATTACCCTTTAAAAATAGGTATGCTCTCTTTCATCTGACAACGCTCTCTTGGCTTGTAAATCTTATAGCGGCACAGATCTGTCGGTTTAAATGTTCATGTGATGACAGCACATATGCAATACCTCAGCTTTTCGAAAGACTAATGACAACAAATCAACAAAACTGCGTAGTTATTGTGCCCGTCGACTTTATGGTCCTGATTCGTTGTCACGTGCTTTTGAGTAATCATTTCAAGTAATAAACAAACCTAAAAATAATTTCTCTGATTATGTGCGTGTCCATTTACTTCATTAACTCTTGTTGTTTAATTCAGTAAGCTGTGCTCACCAACGGACTTAAAGAACTTCTCTTTTGTGAACAACAAATTTCACTGTGGTCCGGAATAGTGTGCACACTGCGGAATTTTATCAATTTGTACCAAAGTTGACACTTCCTATTACGATGCAGTTCACTAAGCGGTACGATCATTATAAGCATTGTACTGCATGTGTCAGTGACGCAGTGACAATCAGGAAAGAGATTTAAGTAGTCATACGATTTTGTAGAGCTACAATACTTAACAACGTAATGGCAAAATGTGATAACTTTCGGCTAAAGTACAGTGGACCAAGGCAAATTAACCTTTAAATGCTTGGTGTATCTGTGACCAAATAATATGGCCTTCATGTTCTGTGAGTTGTTAAATGCAGTTTCAAAACCTGGTACTAGCTGTGAAGGCATTAAGAGTAAAATATTTCACTGCCAGGCCAGAAATATTACTTATAAAATGTGCATATTCCTTTAGGCATTATCCACTAAAATTTTTTCACAACGCCAGGAAATCGCAGCCAGGGTATGTAGCATGAGCGTGCATGCAGCGTGCGTGAAGTGGATTGCGTAACAGGACAAAACATACATAACAAACGTTAGTAAACCTTTAATTAGTTCTCCAGGAAAATATGTCTGAAAGCATAAACGTATTTCAAATTTTGCCGACTTTGGAAAGGATGTTCTTCGCCGTGCAATGAACGAAATGCATGACAGTAGTGAATATCTCACTACATATTAAAACGTTGGTTTTTATGATGAGAGGAACATTTAAACATAACCCCTCTGCTTCCATGGGTTTAATACTGAAGGGTGTGGCTTTAGAATACAACAACAAAATAATGATAAGCATAAATTCTTGCTATAAAGGAATATTATAATGGCCACAAATATAACATTTTTAAAAACTATGCACATGCTTAGGGCATTTGGATTTACTCAACGAAATTTTTGTATGGATAATACATGGTTAATACAAAACTACTGTAACATATACACATGACAAAATTTCCCTGGGGCAGGGGCACTTTCCTCTAAGTAAAGACAGCAGACTTATAATTTGTCATGCAAATTAACCACTAAATAGGTTTATTCCGAATTGTAAGTGGGATTTCCGTTCCAAACTGCGGAATAGGTATGTCGATTATTAATCTCAAATGAAATTAGACATTTACACAGATTTGTTCATAAAAGAGCTTTTTAAATTTTCTAGAAAAGGAGTCAGTCATAATCATGGATAATGTTCAGCTACCTTTCTAAAGTCATCCACAAGGTCTCGAAAGCAGGACATTCAGGACTGCTTGGTTTACAATTACTAGTATTTTTCCGTTATGAAGCGATAAAAGACTAATCAGACAAAGTAAACAGAAACAACTCTCGTGAAAAAAGCACGAGTTAGATCAAACTGGATTGGAAAAGACACTCCAAATTATTCGTTTACTTCCCTATCATTGCCAGTACAACCCCGCAGAATTAATTTGGGCTAAGGTAAAAGGGGAAGTCGCATAGGAGAACACAACTTTTCATCCTGCGGATTTTGAAAAGCTAATGCATAGAACTTAACAGAATGGCAAAAGAAGATTGAGCTTGGACTGTGGTGCACTGTGATAACCTGCAGGAAGAAGATTTTTCATACAGAAATGGTTCGAGGTAAGGCTGTGTAAAGTTCAGCTTTAAATCAGGAGGGAAACCATTCCAAACATTCTGAACATTCGTGACGTGACTAATTTACCCGTATTTACGTGCCTTACTTTATGAGAACGCAATACTTGGCAGCAGAGCAGATCCATAAACACGCATTGCTTTACCACAGGTGTCTTCTAAAACCATTCGCCGTGTAATTCTTTCTCTGTGTTGTAGTACTAACAACGCTGCGCCTGCCCGCCTAGGTAGCATAGATGGTAGCATGTCTGCCTCGCGTCCAAGAGGTCCCGAGTTCGAATCTCGGTCAGGGTGAGTTACCTGGATAAGGTCTTTTCTGGGGGTTTCTCTTATCCTTCAAGATGAATGTCGGGTCTGGATCCTGGACACATTTGAGCATCATTTCACCCAATTCATTCACCGTCCGATATGACATCGTTGGAGTTGTCCGGAATCCTCATCCTGAATGCTGGCTACACGTCCAGTCGATACTGACCGACCGACCAACCGATCGAGGTGCTGGCAGGCTATGGTACAACCTGAATGTTGATGCTGCGTGAACACCCTCAATAGGTTTTTACCGCAGAAAGATTGCTATTTGGATTCTAGGTAGGGTTACTGAATTTAAATAGAAATAGCTTTCGATTTAGCATGTTGCTCCTCTGAGCCTGTGTTCAGGATTCAAGACCACTGCAATCTGGTGGTGCAAAATCTAGCTTGTATACCGGCAAGCTGGACATAGTACAGATTCAGTGGAGGGAAGAAGCAAACTTTCTGTAGCGTACTATCCCAGGCTGAGTTCAGAAACTCAGCTGCTTCATCCAACTGTCTTAACATATTAAGGGACACGCTATCCTTAGCATGGACAGTACACATATACTGGGAACTTTCTTAGTAAAGCCACTGATTTTAAACTTATTCAAAGCGTGGAAATGCAAAGCATTTTAGTTCTGTTAATTACGAAATGTTGCTTCTGCATGACCGACTGCAGATCCATGCGGAAACAATAAAGCAGAATTTACTGAAGGATGAACTTAATGTGATACCGGACTAGACTTCACAGACAAAAGGAAATGTGCATCATTCAGCGGAACATTTCCAGACGATGAGGAAACTTCTCTGTATGCATGACGTAATATTCGTCTATCAATTTGGTTGAAACTGGCGACAAAGCAGTATGATATTTAGAGCGAGCATTTTGGATCCCGAATGCATAGATGATCAATTAGTCTGCTATGGTTTAGTAGTTATTTAATCAAGACGAAAGACTTGTGCTGCACAGAGCGAATTACGTTTTGACTTCATTGCGATCTGCGTACAATATTGTGTAACTTGAATTTTTATATTATTAAATATATAAAACTAAATTATTGATTTATTAGGATAAAGTATGTCCTGGTTACATTGCTGCTTATATAGTTTATATTTTATTTGCAGTTTAACGTATGCTTTAAGTAAAATAGTTTCTTAGAATAAGTTGTGTCATTTGGATATTTGACACATGTTTGTTTGCATGTTATCTTTTAAAATAATATTTTCTGCCACATGTACACAAGATTTCTTTATAATAGAATTTAGTAAACACTATTTAAGTATAAAAAATTGAATATGCTTTTCTTGCTCTGATAAAGTTGAGCTGAAAGTTAGAAAACGCTTTAGAATAAAAGTACATTGTGACACTAGAAATCTTATGGAACATCTGGAGTTGTTTCGCGCTCTAGGAACATCAAACGCTGATCAAACCAGTCACAGTTTTTAGTGATATACTGATACTGCAAATGAAGCTGGCTAATGTATTTTGTTGTACTTTGGTTGTTCATATTATAATGATTTTATATGGCCTGGTGCGGTAAAGTAGTGTAAAATAAATGTTTAAGCATTTAACTGAACAGGCAGCTTTAATTTTTAGTAATAATGTTTATGTTCCTCATGATACAGTACCCAAATATCCGTTTCATAGCTTCCAGAAACTTGCAGTCAGCGTCCAAGTTTGAACTACGCCTTCCAGGTAATACTTAACTGAAAAGCTTCCAAACCCCTTTGGGATAATAAAAAACTGCTCGCTCTAGTGATAAACTACTTCCATAGGAATCGGTACCAAATTAAGTATTTATATTATAAATATCATTTACAAAATCTTATTTGGTCCTGAGAAGCTCCTCTGAATGGACGATGACTTGCTGAAGCATTCCCTTATTTGTAAAATACTAATGCACTGCTTTATTTTAGTTTGGCAGTATGGTCTGTGGTCAGTTATGTATCTTGAGTTGTGAGTGGAAAACACTGGAAAGGGCATCGCTTAACAGATAACCTCTTTCATCCGTCTGTAAATAAATCTATTATCACAAAAAGATAGTAAGTCTACTTTTTACTACTTTGTGCTGATTTTCATTCTTAATGTGCTTTTTACGAAAACACCATGACTTTCCATTCTAACAGCAGAGAAAGCCATTTGAGAAACAATGCGTTGGCATGACGACCTAATCCCGGGACTCTTAACCTTTTAATGTTTGACTGCCTTGCTAAGGTCATGTGTATGGTGCCTTAGACCACGAGAATTACATCTCTGCGCTTCTATCCATTACGAAGTTACGAAACTCTTAACAGTGGGATTGGATATATCAAAAATTATGATCAATGATAACATATGTGCCAAACATTTTCCCAGTCGAGAAATTTAAATATCGATGTACTCATGCTGGGAGGAACAAATCGATCAGGAGAAAAATAAGTTATGTGATACATTCATAATTTTTCCCTACTATCCATTCTTTGTTTGTGGGTATACAAACTATTCTTGCGAAATCATATTGATTCATTACTTCTTCATTTTAATCGAGATAAACCTGCACATATATTGCTATATTATACACTTCATCATGTAAACAAATGGGGAGACAAAATGGTCAAAGTCGCCAAAGCAATTACTTTTTCCGTTTTTGTACTGTGTTTTAATTGGGGATTTTCCCCTTAGTTCGATATATAAATAATTTTTGTAGTCCAATTCCTTGTATTTTAAATATATTTTTTTTCAAAATGAGCTTACAGCCACCATTTCATACTCTGTATTCTGTACCACTTCAGAGAAGAGTTCATAACTGCTGCCCCCTCTGGAGTACAACAGTGAACTTAGGCATGAGGGATTTAAAAAACTGGAATTTGTTGGACATGTTTAAAAATGAGAATACAGCTTAAGAAAAGCAAGCAGCAGCATCCAAAACTTCACTGCCTGATGGTAAAACAATAAGTGGTCCACTCACAGATAGTACCTGCCATTGCCAAAATTCAAGCCAATTATGGAAAAGCTACTAGAGACAATATCGGTAATTTAGAAAGTATGATGAGAACAGTCCGGGCCACATATCTTCAGATTATGTCAACAGACTCCAAACCACTATACAACAAATGCTTGGTCGAATGGTGCAAGTATTTACAAGCTCCAAGCTTCAGGCATTATTATCACCACAAAAAATGCAACGGAAAAAACTGTGATGTTGGCCATAAAGACAGTATATGAGAAACTAGCTCCTTTACAATTGCTGGTAAAGTATTTGTATCACAAGACACAGAATTTAAATGCATCTTTCAACAATATAATATGGTCTCGTGTGCCAGAAAACATTTTTGTGGGAAGAAAAGTTTTGGAATTTGTGTGTATCATTTTGTGTTAACCTTCATCGAAGGTAATGTGGGCAGAATTTGTGTACTAGAATATCTAGGAGTGAAAGTGGGTAGAAACATAACAACCATACTCGACCACCTGAGGATGACAAAAGCAGAATTGGCCATGCGAAATATAACTAAAGAGGCCAGATCTGCAAGAAGAAGAGCCAGGCTTCAACAGGAGAGTGCTGAAGAGGATCAGGATTACATGCGCGGCGGATTCTAGGAGGAATCTTTGTTTCTTCAGGTATATGTGGGTTTGATTCTAAATTTTTACTTTAAACTAAGTTTTCCTAATTAATAGTTTCCGTATAAATGGCTCATTTAATCAGAAACTATATTAGCTTGCCCATTAACATTTTATGATGATAACAACATATTGCTGTTGCTATGGAAATAGAATTATGTTAATTATGTTAATTATTAAAAAAGAAATTATTGAAAAGTTTTCAAAACTACTTTCCGTCATCAAGAAAAATGGTATATATACCTTAAGAGATAAAATTGTTGAATAATCCTAGATGAATAAACTTATGAGATATAATAATTTCATCATGATAGCTTAAATAACGCAGTCATTAAGTTAGCAAATTTAACATTAGCAAGATAGGGCTTTTATTCTTCCCTTAAACACTTAAGAACTGGAAGTTATGTACTGCCCTCAAAATTTCGCTCTCTGTCCATGCAATCGCGAGAAGTAACAGAAAACTGACAAGAAAAAAAAATAATGCAAAAGATTTTGAATAATTCGAACCGTTAATGTCGGACACTGGACAATGGCTTACACCATAAAATGTTAATTGAAATGAAAGATGCGTATATAGCTAAAGTAATACGTTTTAGTCTACTGGTTAAAATTTTAAAGCTATATACTATTATGCTAAATTACCTACGAATGAAAAGTGCGAATCATTACACAACCCAATTCCATGAAAATTAATGATATACCATGTAACCTGTCTTTCACGTAAGCAGATATCCCTTCATGCTATAAAGGAGTTGCAGGACGCAACGGAGCAATTCCAATTAAATTTACGGCAGTGGTGAGAGCGAACTTAGTTCCACAGCGAGCGAAGGGAGGCAGTTTCAAGGCTTTAACTAGCGTGTGTACTATGTGAAAATAGAAGTGTAAACCACCTAAAAGAGGTTAGAATATTTCGCTATTTAGTTACATTCTTTATTTTTAAGGGGAATAAATTCGCTTTATAAACAGGAAAGTTATTGCGAAATTTTAACTTGACCTGTTCGTATCCACTTGTATTGAGCACTGTTGTACGTTTAACTAGAATTGCTCCGTTGCGTTCTGCAACTATTTTAGCACACAGAAGAACATCTGCTTACGTGAGAGGCGGGGTAGTTGGGCCACTCGGTACACCTTAGTTTTTGTGTAAACAAATTGTTGGGAAATGATGTCCCATATCTTAAGGCTGATTTGGGGGGGGGGGGGGGTTGAGTGAGAGGACTTCGGGCTCCATCTTTTTAAGATACTGAACTTAAATGCGCAGATTGGTATTTATACAACCTTTCGTTCTTGAGCTTGGCCGTTTACAGATACACACAGACGCACACACAAAGAGCTATTGATAATAATGGCTTATGGATGAAATATTGGAAAATTTCTATTGAAAATCGTTATTGACTTTTTTGAGTGGAATGTAATACATGCTCCATCTAAAACTTTTGTGAAGAAAGAAACAAAAAATAAAGAAATGAAAAAGAAAAATAAAAAATTTAAAAAAGGAAGAACGCGTGAAGCCAATGTAAAATTGAATAGCAAGTTGTGGAGAAATTCAATACACATTAGCCGAATTAAAAAAAAAAACACTTTGTGCACAAACATATAAAAGCTGTAGCTATGTTTTAAATTTTGAAAGATAATATAATAGTTAGGAAAACATTTTTAAAATTAACAGAATGTATAATATGCAAAACAAGATATGTACAGTAACAGAAAATGGCCTAGCTATATTGGAGGGTAGATTTTAATTTTAAACTAAATGAGCAAGTACGTTTATGACAATCATCGATTGTCTTAAGAATAAAATGTAGATGAGCAGTAATCTAATATAAGGCATTTGATTTTCGACTTTGCATTTCATTATAGTGACATTATCAATATGCAATAAACTTATGAAGTGTTCTTAAGTGTTTCTCTTCAATTTAGTTGATAAGACCTGGGATTTATTGTGTAATGGACACCTGGAACAAGTTTTTAAATAGAAAACGTTTTCTATTGTAGCCCTGTACTCGTAGTTTCTTTCTATTTCATCTGACATAAGAAGGGCATAATAAAAATGGATAGTTTCATTGATTCTAATTATAAATAATTTATAGGAAGCTCTTCACTCAACAAAATTACTGAAATGAAACAGAATGTGTGATACCCTACGTTTTTGTTCTCCCTTCTTCCTTTCCTTCTTTCCTCTCATTCATCCTGCCTTCTTCCTTCTTAACACATAGGTCAAATAGTCCAATACTCTGTTACCATTAGTCGAAAATACTCTAGCACCATTTTGAGACACGAACTGTTGTAATTTTAGAGGAATATTTTGCTTATCATTAGTAATTTTTTTTCCTACTATACTGCACGCACTTTTGACCTCAACAAGGTTCAATAAAGCAACGAGACTCTGGTTATGAGCTATCATTTTTAGTGTAACAATGAGCTTACGCAAACTCATTTATGAAGATCTATAGCATCCATATTTTAAATTTAGAGTAAGTGTGGGAGGGCGTTAGGTTTTTTCTTTTACCAGGAAACAAAATGTGGTGGTAAATGTGAGAAATTTTATAAATAAAATGAACAAATTGTAAGTAATCGCATGCAAAATGTTCTTTATTGTTATGATTCATCATGAAAAGCCTATTCATAGTAACGAAGAATCATAAATTATTGCAGATGTAGTTCTTTTGTAAAAATTGTACAGTTTTCTTATAAGTTATAGGAATATTTCAGGTTCTCTCGGGTTTCAAGCCAGTTGTAGATGTGATGTATGCTCCCGAAACGTTTGTACATCACCACATCTACACCTGAATTAAAGCCCGAGAGAACCTGAAATACTCATGCCGCCAGGAAGCTACAACTCCTATTAAGGTATAGGAACTATGCAAGTTTTTCTAGAAGTGCTTTTTCACTCAGTTTGTCACTGTTGCTTAGTACAAAATATCAATTTTTCCTGACACTATATAATGTAAACTAGTTCCAGTGTACAGTGCCATGCTACTTTTTCCATATTCCACGACGTAGAGGCATATCGATATATGCCGATGTAGTCTCTTCTTCCGTACGGTACACTCCCTGGGGAGTCTAACATAAGACGTCTGTAATTCCCTACAGGAACAGCTCTCATTGAACATCACAAGTCATTATAAACTCGCTAGCAGAATAGCGTTTTTCTTCGCTCCAAATACGCATTCTCTAGCTCATTGACTTGCTCATTCATAATCCACTCACGTCAATCGTGACGAGATTCCGCGAGACTGAACAACTTGCAATAGTGCCCACTTAAGTAGCTGTTGGAAGTTTACAGGACATTCGAGATAAAAAATTAACCAGCAGGTTATAATTATCTGCCGAAGGCTTTTATCGTGTTTATAATGGATGAGCGCGCGACTTATCTGTTAAGGATTTCCAATGCTCAACACCGAGATTCGATAACTTTTGGCATAGCCGTTGCGTCATAATATTCATATAAACCACAGGGAACTCTGGGAAATAACATAAAGCTAGAAACTACTTAAAGTAATTCAATGTTCATTTTAACCCTGTACTAATAAATTCCCGCTGCTCTAATGCTGTGCTACAAATTTTGGTTTCATTACAGTTTGATATTCTAAGTTTGTTGAGTTTAAAAAGACGACGCCTCGAAAGTTTAACAATCTTTAAGATTAAGGGGCTGCATGCGTAAGGTTAGATAACACAATCAATTCCTTTTAATATTCATTGGCCGAGATAATATACATCCATATACATTTTTAATATGAAATACATTTATGCTCAAAATACATTTTTGAGAAGTCGTAACAAAGGTTTTGTAGCGATTTCCATTCTATGCTTATTTATTCAGGTTTATGTAACGTCCAGAGATAAAAGCTAGGTATATCAAAGATATGTTCTTAGAAACGACAAATACACTCTTGATATGTAAATGAGCCATTGTGTCTTTTTTCACAAACGTTTATTTCGCTCACATATCCCCCATGGTTAGGTATAATAAACAGAGTCAAATTTTCCTTTACAAGGCTTCATCCAATCACAGTACACCCGCTGTGTTAGTTCCATATATTGCCTTCTGCCTCGCAATAATGAGGTCAAACTACGCATCGATGTGAGGGTAAATATGTATAGGCAGCGTGATGATCAACTGTTTCCCTACCTTGAGCGCTTTTGAAAGAGCCTTTCGTGTGTGATTTCTTAAAATTCCCATTTAATTGACTGAATGTATGAATGCAACAATAGTTCTCATTTTTAGTATTTGATGCCTACACCAATCGGCGCAATTGCACTATAGGATGTCAATGCAGTGGAAAATTGGAGAAAATATGTGATACATTTACATGACCATTCCATTCCATTTATATTCTATTTTATTCTGCTTCTACAGAGTATTCTCATCAAAGCATTTTCTTCCATTCACTCCATTTTAATCGAAATGTCTTTACAGAAATAGCTTTATTACACATTCCATTGTAGATATAAGAGTGATATAGGAGATCTTTGAAGATCATAAGAGCTAATCAGCATATGCTGGCTTTGACATCCCATTATTCTTTCCATAAATTTCCAAGAAACAAAAGCTTTAAGAAAAGCCATACCAATATAAAAGGATATCGCGGAAATAGCTGATACCATGTAAAAATATTTCAAATTAATTTTTTATTTTAAGGGAGATGTACATGTTTAGTACAGGGTATTTTGTCCATTATTATGGTTTACCATTACAGAAAAATTGTATATCACTCCTTCCGAATGAAGAGGGACTCAAGGCTATTCTCAGAAATATAAATATATACATTTTATTTGGAATATGAATGTTTTAAATATGTATATGGTGTTCGAGTTGATATACTTAGAACTGTGCAATTATTCAGAAAATGAAAAAGATATCGAGAATAAACCCACGTAAGGAGTAGTTTGCTGCAGGGGAATCTTTTTATAATCTTCGACTGCACTTAAATAAAAAAGTTGTTTTTTTATTTCAAAAAGATACCTAAAAAACTCAATTAGAAACCATATTCTGAAACTTTTTATCCTGTAAAATCTCGACATAGAAGCTTTAGATGGAATAAGTACTTTCTCGTATTTGCTATAAGTACTAGAGAAGGCAAAAATGAGCAGAAAATAAGTGATTTCTAAACAATATTCGTGGTCATAAAAGCCTTTTGTTTACAAAGATTCATTTTCCTAGTTCAAATAAGTCGCGATATGATACTTCATTAATCATGGTGTAAACTGCTTCTGTATTGCTTTTGAAATTTTAATAGAATGTTTAACTGAACTTCAATCACAGCATACGATATAACAAATAACTTTTCTCCATCGTTCAGGCTTTATTCACTGTCGAAAATTTTCTAAAAGTCCTTTTGACCATGTAAATTAATTTTCCATAGTCCATCGACTCTGATAAATAAATATGGTGAACACAATAGCAGCAAATGCTTTGAACTCTTGCGGTTTTATTGGTTTTTCACAGGGTTGAAAGTCTGGCATTCACTTTGGGCTAAACAAATCTTCAGTTCAGGAAACTTTCTGTTAAATAACTCATAAATGGTTTAACACAAACTAAAAATAGTTTCTCTTTGCAGAGATAACTCCAGGTGAGCAGAGATATATTAGCAAGGGTAAAACCGGTATCATACATTTTGATCCTCTGACTGCATCTTTAGGATGTTATGAAATACAGTTTTCAAAGGGATTGTATAAAAATGCGATGACGTAAGACATCTTACGGTCCGTTTTTTTTTTTTTAAGCTAAGCCGTTGCTAAGTGTCATTTAAGAAAACCATAATAGTTTTAGTGCTATAGCCTGCTGAGGAATAGTGACCTTCACACACTTATTACTAAGTTTATGTTCTTGCCTTGCATTAATGACTTTTATGACAAAAAGATGACACTTGTTAGCTACACTTCTAATTGCTCATAATGCGATTAGTTTTCTTTCCATAGAGTTTTGAGCACAATAAATCTTGAAAAAAAAAAACTGTTTGCTATAGGCATAAGTCATTATTCAAAATAACAAAGAGGAACATCTTCGAAACGTTTAATGTTCTGCTTTGTTTATATGCAATGTCTATTTTAAACAGATCCGTATTTTTTCGCTCTTTCTTTAGCAACAGTTTGTTTAAAGTCTGTTATGATATTCCAAATGCAATAATAAAACTTTCAGACAGAGTGTAGAGTATTACGCAGGATAATAAAATAATACTCAAGACTTATTCTGAAATATTAAGTTTTTATAAATACATTTCAATAATAATGATCGCCAGAGCGTAGTTTGAATAAAATAACAAATAACCAAAGAGTGAAGAATCTGTCTTAAGCTAGAACGATCCGTTGTCAACGGATTTTAGGGGTGAAGTCAGCAAGAGAACGCTCTTAGGCCACTGATATATACTGTATGCCCACGACAAGAAGGCTAGAGGAGTATGAAGGGCAGAGGAGCTTGAACTGTTGATCTGCTCCGGTAGCGGATCTGTTTACTAGGAAATGAGTGAATGAGAGTGCATATGAGTCACTTATGCTGCCAGATCTATTGCTTGTTGCAACGATAGGTATTATGTATATGTGAGCTATGTGACAACACTTGTGTATTTTAAACGAATCTTCCATCCTTGTCATACACGGAAGGCAAGCATACACACCGAGGAGGCAGCAAAAGTGATTACGTTGCACATTCCTCCAGCTTGCCTTCTTGTCTTGGGCAATCAGTACAGAAGCATTCATGGGTGTTTTACTTTAATTTTTATCGCACAATAACCGCCTAATAAACACCCATAATTTCCCTCCACCAGTTAACGCGGCCTCAGAGCTTTGCTTTACGGTGCCGCTGTTCCTCGATTTCTACCCTTTCGTAAGTTTCCAACAAGATCATTCTAGTTTGAAACTGATTATACATGTAAAGAGCATTGTATTTTAGAGGGTATTTCATAAAATATCTTTGTGTTTATTATTTTAAGTTTGTTTCAAGTTTATTTGGCGTTTTAACCAAGACTTTAATACTGAGGCTGGAACTAATAAAAACTGTTGTTAAAACGAAGCCAATGCTTGTCTCGCACTCGTGTTTTCTGTAAACTAGGCGCAGACAGCTCAATAACCTAGTCCAGAAATTACGACAAGCCAAACTAAGACAAAAGGGCGACTTCTTGTCTCCTTGTGGTTAGGCATCTAGTAAAATGACGGTGCAAATATGCAAGACACGATATCGTTTTATGTTGGAAGTTTCTGCCTCGGGGTGTAACGTTTTACATGACTTGTTATGGACTTACAGTTTTAATGTGTAAAGTTCTTTCTTAACAACGCGGGCATCTGCAAGATCGTGATAAGTCACTCTCTAAGATCTGTTTCTAGCATGACTGTTATTCATTACCAAAAACAAATATAAACTATTCTATCAAAATTGTAAGTTTTCCAAAAATGTATATAATAGCATATGCTCATTCACATCCGAGTATTTGATAGCGTACTTTAATATTTAATAATGCTTGAGATATGGACCTAGCAGGTCATTTATCATATTTAGTGCTTTAAAGATTTCGATGTTGTTGAATAACACTTCAGCTCGTCACTGAATTGTTATAGCATTAGTATATTCTGATTAACAGCATACACCATTTAATTGTCTTTAACCTACTTACGTTCAAACAACGTCATTTTTAAATAAATTGTCATGGAACATATATCTTTAAGGTTCTGATTTTATCATATCTTGAAGTTAACTACTTTCCCGCTTCCACTTTTGGTAGCATTGGTTACCACCTAACCTCCAATGCATTCCACTGCTTATTTAGTATGTAGTGGTGACCTCACAGCTGCAAGAATAATACGATCTTATGCATATCAGTAAGAAAGCACCTATTATTTAACTATTTAACTGTACAATGTGTTAAATTATATTCATGAAATAGTCTTAACAAATCCCAATCTATGTTTCGTGTTTCGTCAGATTAACTATTTAACTGTACAATGTGTTAAATTTTATTCATGAAATAGTCTTAACAAATCCCAATCTATGTTTCGTGTTTTGTCAGATAAATTCCGACAAAATCGTAGCATCTCTTGGGATCACCTAAGGTATATGGAAGTTTCGTAAATATCCTTAGAGTCTCTTACATATTTATCTACGAGCTAATTCAGCTGAATCACTTTTAAATGATGTAATGAATATTATTTACACCGTTTATGTACGTTAAATATACATGAATAACGGTGATAATGGAGTGCTCCATGCAACTTAGGAAAAGTTTAACTTGTGAAAACTAAAAATCTGTCTCCATTTCTGCAGAGCGATAAACCAATCTGGAATACATGTGGTCAAATAAATGTTCTAACCAGAATTAGTTTAAAAGCAGCAAAAATGGCTGCGGTGAAAACGTTTTGTCATTAATGAGCTCAAGGAAAAGAATAAAACGCATTTTATGGATTACTAATTACTTAAAAGCAATAAAGATAAAAAGTATCTCAGAATATTTAGAGGAAATTCAGCATATTGCAAATCCCTTGCAATTTAAGTATATCAAACATTTCATGTCATTATGAAATTAGCTTCAGCCGTTTCCGAGAACGGGAAGTGTAAAAGCGCAATAAAAACGTTGTTTGTTTTCAATATAAGAGGTTATATGAACGGGTAAACTTCCATGGAATTCTCAGTACTGCGTTATTAAAACTGATATAGATTTGAATGCCAAGTTTGGTATGTACCCCAGACGGAAAAGAATGCTTTCAATGTACAAAGATCTTTATTTGTTCAATTGCTCTCCAAAGATTTATTTCTGGTGGAATAACGATGGAAAATTTCTGCAATGCATTTCAGTTTTCCATATTACTGGGAAACGCCAGAAAAAGTAAAAACAAGGATTCTTGTTTTTAATTTATGTATTATTTTTAATATTGAGAAGAAGTAGGGAGTCTAGGAACCTATTTTCTTGGGATAGGAATAGTGTTAAAAAATAATGTTGTCCTTCATTCCATTCTTTCTAAAGAATACTCAGAGTGGTACTGGGTAGATATACTGACTTGCATAAAAGGTTGCCCATAAGGGAACACATCCGATTTTTTGTTAATGGCAGGTATAGTCTAACCTTCTGTTACTGTAAGCTGATCTTGATCCTTTAGTGTATTTTATAGGCAATGGTTTGGCAGGGCATTTTCACTACCCAAAAAGTATGACCAACCTGTCGAAAACTAATTTTACACACATGTCTCAATAGTGGAGTGTCGTTAAGGCAATGGTTCCTTGAATTCTGGCCTAAACATGAAACTTTGTCTCCGTTTCGATGACGCTCGTGAAAGTCCTTCAATAGTAACATCCTTCATTGCTACATTTTTGTGTCTCTGAATTGTTTTTCGAGTTGCGTTATCTATGTCACTCCACCGGCTGGATGGATTCAAACGTTGATTACCTGAAGTCGGACAACTTACGAAAGGAAAACACTATTGCGATCCAGGGGATAGGCTACCTTTTATGCAGTGTAGTTTTGGAACTTGGTTTCCCACAATTCGGGTGTTAATTTTAAAAACATGTTTACGATGCTTACACATTTTGTACATATACGTCGAAGGTATTTTTATGTATCCACTTATGTCCACTTATGCACTAAAACTTCTAGCTAATGAGTACGAATAACTTGTAAACATTTATGGTTGAAAAGATTTAGAATCTTGCAGAAAAAGCTGGTTCATAATAACGGAACGGAAACAGGAACGTCAGCGACGAAGCTATACTTTTTGTATTACAAAGTGAACACCCAGAATTTACAAGATGTTTACTGTTGCCCAAAAAGAAAACGGGTGCCTTGATCAAAATTTCCGTTTCTGTTATTTGTATATGAAGCGCATTTTTATTGTGAACAGTTATCCTCAGAGAGCATCTGTTCAAAGAGACCCTAACTGCCACTAAAGCTCCGTCTAGTTGCAAGCTTTTAAAAAAATCCGGAACACACAACCGGAAGCAGCAATACAACTTATTAAACACATATTAGGTTGACATTTTAAACGAAATCAGAAATACGTTAAGCACATACATAGGTTTTAAAAATGTATAGTAGTCCTTAATTTAAAAGTTGTTTAACCTCCATTATTTGTTTGAATTAGAAGCAAATGAAAAATAAAATTAAATTCCAATTTGAGGCCAATATTCCGCTTCGTTATCAATAAACATTCCGTCACCTGTGTACTCTGTACTCTTGTCATTTTATTATTACATTCAAGTAACTATAAATACTTAACCATTAAGGAAACTTCTGAATTTTAAGTATACTTCACCTAATGATTCTGTAATAACTATTATGAGCTACGTACAGTGCACTGGAACATTCGGAAGTATAAAACGACTTAACGGAAGCTTATCAAATAAAGTTGTTTTGGTAAATTGTTCTTTAGAACATATATTTGTGAAGAGAGAACTTCCATTAAACTCTTTTCTCTATAATACGCATTGGGGATCGATAGCAAATGTTTCCTACAGTGTAACATATAAACCAGTTCACTCCGGTCTACTAGTATGCATACGCAATTACTGCATTAAGAAGCAGGTAACCTGCGGCATGCTTTTCACTGTTTTGTTCCCGAAAATTAAAAGCCTAATGACTGATATAAACTCCTATCGATTAGGCGTTCAATTTAGCGTACTAATTGATTACAATTCGTTTTAAAAGCTCTAACTAGAGAACACTTTGTTGTGGCAAGGGAATCAAATATTAATTTTAAAGATGCAAGTGGATAAATCAATCATTACTTTTAAAATGTATACTGAAATCTACAGCTTATTCTTTATAATCTATGGCAATTTCTGAGCGTAGAATTGCTGATTCAGAATAATTCTAATATAAAAGGAATCGTGTGATATTGGGCGTCTATGTTGGTCAGAAAGATGCTGAACCGTAATGTTCTGTCTGTACTCTCCGAAATTCAATGCAGGATCTCTTAGTGTAAGGAAACTCAAAGAGAAGATCGTCATTCTCCGTGCAGTTTTCATTAGCACCTCATGCACTTGAAGTAACACTGTAGATATTAAATTGCATTTGCTGCAGGAAATTTATTTATGAGGATGTGATTTCTGTCAGAACATAGTACTTGGTAAACAGTGTTTCACGTAATTGTCCATATGAATAAGGACAATTCACGGACTATGCTGTCCATTCTACCGTTCTTAGATGTTTCTAATTTAATATCCCCCATGTCCGTACATCCTTGGGTGCGGTATGCCCGCGTTGTTGAACGGTATATATCCATGCTTGGGAACTCAATGAATAGGCAGAGTTATGAAAACGTGTTTTACTGCCTAAGGCATAATCATTTGTTAACAGGGTAGATGTCCATCAGAATGCATTTTCGGTTAGGTAAGGAAAAACGTATTTATTATTATTTTCATGAGCTTTTCCCCGAATTTAGCATTCATAGATGTAGTACTACTACTCTTAATGAGGATAATTGATTGAAATCTTGCGTATTGAGAAAAATGATAGTTTTATTAAATTTCAAATCTCCGGACTTATGCCATTTTAACAAATTTTGAAAAATAACATGCATATAAATTTACAAAAATGTATTTTACTGGCTTTTAATGCTTTTACATAAACTTACTCTTGTTCATTTTGCTTATAAAGGAAATTAAGCAGAAGAACATGTGTAATACCCTCTAACTCTGCATTTTCCTCCATCAAAGCGTCTTTCAGAAAGTCCATTTAAATTTCACTGCAGCTACCTTCCACAAAGATTTGATTCTGTGAAGGTCCTAGATTCCTTACGTTTTTTTTCTGTCGCTTTACCAGAAGGATAGCAAACATTGTTATGTAATTCAACATGCTGACCTAGGCCAACATGAAAGGTGTGTCTGACCAGACCAGTGATGAATGGCAATCCCACAATATAGCCAGGGTTGCTGGGATCATAAATGAGATGTAGTGAACTTACGCCAAAATGAATTCTCTCATTCCTCTGTTTGAATGATGCTCTAGGGAAACAGCTGTCCTCCTGTAAAAGTTGGGCCAACTGTGTTTAATATTCAAACCTTCTTTTGTGCTATCTACTTCTTTTACTATGAATCTTTGTGTGGTGCTACTTTGTATTATTAACACAGTGAGCTGCTGCACAGTATAAATTCTTCTACCTTCCTTAACCTTCTTTACACTAGGCTGAAGTCACGGTCGCAGGGAAGAAAACTATGTCCCTTCAGCTTTAAGTTCCTCAGTCTAATTCACTTTGCAGTCACAGCATAGAGTGAGAGAAATGATTTTAGACATAACTCATTCCATGCAGTACCCAGTAACACATGATACTTAATTGTGTTAGTTATATCCAGTTTTCTATCTCCTTTTCGTAGCCGTACCCGTTCCACATCGTCTATATCAATTAAGCCCTGGAGAAAAATACATTGTCCATTCTTTGTCTTAAGAGAGTGCAAGTGGTAAAATGATTCCTAGCACTCATCGTCTCCAATATTTTGGGTGCACTTCATTCTGTGTCTACAGTGAGAATTTCTCAGATTTAGTAATTTTGTTTCTGTTTAAACAATTGTGTAATAAAAAACTTAGTTTTTTAATGCATAGTTATAATAAAATTTGAAATTGTATTACCTTAAACCTACTTTCAGGCAATGATGGGAATTAACTTATGGGGCAAATTTTAAATAATATGAAATTATCTACATTCTCTACAAATTATTTTAGCATCTTCATTCTTTCCAGAGTAGTTCTTATAGGATACTCTTCTAATCTTGCTTGCTTTATTATTATATTCCTCATGTAGCTTTGGGGTTTGCGTTTCTTTTTCCGTCAAGAACACACACGCGCGCGCGCGCGCGCGCGCACACACACACACACACACACACACACACACACACACACACCTTCATTTGAGGAAGCTATGATGCTTAATGCGCTTTTAAATAGTAAAACGTATACACAAGAATGCACATTTTCTAGTACACTGTTGTACTTTGAACTAACAGGGGCGCAATATTGTCAACTTAATAATAACAAAATACGAGGGAAATTATAACATTTTAAACTTACTCGCAATTAAGATATTATTTAACTTTTAATAGAAAATCACACGCCTAACTTTAAGGTTTCATAATCAGTGAAAAATGAAAATCATAAAAGTGTGACACCTATCCTTTTAACAAATGGCTCTTCATATGCATTTAAAAGGCCCTTTGGACTACTTCATTTGTATAAAAGCACACACAAGATTTTTTTAAGGCCGCGCCGTGGCTCAGTGGTTAGACATCTTGGCTCTCACCAAGGCGGCCCGGGTTTGATCCCACGTGACCGCAAAGTGAGATTTGTTGTGGACAACACGGTGCTGGGGCGGGTTTTCTCCGGGATCTCCGGTTTCCCTGCCATCTCATTCCACCGGTGTCATCGCCTGCTGTGCCGTATGTAGTAAAAGCGAGCGTTAAACACTACACATATACACAGAAGATTTTTTACTTTATTTCTTCCTTTAAGAATCGAAGTATAGTCTGATTAAATTAATTTGGCTGGCGAATTTCGTGATTGAAACATTTCTCACTTCTGAATCTAGATAAAATACATGTTTCTGAATAGAAGGAATTATAAAAAGGAATATTATGTGTTTTCAGCTTTTCATAGAATCATTTTGTTAAAGGACCTATTTACTTAAAAGACTTCAATACTGAGTTTAGCTATACTTAAAGGGATGAAAATTGAAATATACCATTTAAGTAAGCAAAACTTTTCGCAATTTCTAAACTGTTCATTCATTCTCACTAGGCTGTACAATATCGTTTGGATTTATATTAGTATGCGTGAAGTTAACATCTATTTATTTCGTACCTTCACCATTAGCTAAACTGGATTAGATGAACTCAATCGCAACAGAAGATAAAACAAATGAAGAGTACTTTGGACATTCTAATTCTTTCCTTTCTACAGTCATGGACTGTAACAGCTAACACAATGGAATAAATGCAGCGTTCCGCCAGCAACGAAAGTGACTGTACTTTCTCTTGGATATGGTATGCGTGACCTATGCGCTCAAGAGGTGAAGTCATCTGTAAGATTCACAGTTCACTCACGTCCCTCCATGTTAGCTCTGGGATTGTCAAACACTAGCGCTTTTATTACTTATGTATTATGCTCGTAATTAACTTCTTTTAAAATACATGAAACGAGATAACAAGAGGAGCGTTCGTTATATTTACACATTATAGCGGCGGGCTTTTGCGGTGTCCAAATTTATATGCAAGGAGGAAACTCTGAAACCACGGTTTATTCGAAAAATACCCTAAGCCTAATGTACATTTGGCGGCAATTATATTTAACTACCACATTCGTCCTGCTTTACTAACTCAAAAATAGTCCACTTCATAGAAAACAATGATATCGTTCAAGTACTGAAGGTGACAATTTCAGGAAATGTTTCCACTATAAATAACCCTATGTAACATTGACATAACATGTTTGATACACCAGAATGTTAGATGAAATATTACATATATTTACCTCCCTTTATAGATACTGAAGTTTGTATTTCTGAGAATCCAAATTGTGAGATAATCAAGTAAATGTAATCTTCGGTATTTACGAGATTTTTTATTAAGTTAACGATACTGAGATGTCATTAGCAAAGCTCAGAAAGCTAACAGATGACGGCATCTAACACAAAATTTATACAATAAACCACTACATGAATGGAAACCAAACATAACTCTGTAATACTTTAAATGATGCAACAAACAGTAGTTACAAACACAATAAGTTAACGCTGGTTTAAATTTGTACAAAAGTGACGTTCTACTACTTAACTTAAAATTTTGCAGCTTTTGGTGCAATATTCTGATATGATTTTATGTTGATAATTGTTTTTTTCCTAAGTGGCATAAACGATAATTATACAGTATGCAGAAGAAAAAACTTTGCCATTGGTTTAATTAATTAAAAGTACATTGTTGAAATAAAGTTTTTATTTCCCACATTTATTTAGAAGGTGAACAGAACACACTTAAGTATAAAGAAATGAAATGTGTAGTGTTCAACGCCCCCGCTTTTACTACATACGACACCACAGGTGCTGACATTGATGATGCATGAGATGAAACTGGAACACCGGTGGAATGAGATAGTGGAGGAAACCGGAGATCTCGGAGAAAACCCACTCCAGCGCTGTGTTGTCCACCACAAGTCTCATTTTGCTGTCGCCTGGGATCGAACCCGGGCCGTCTTGGTGAGAGCTATGCAATCTAACCACTCAGTCACGTCATGGCCTAAGCATAAAGAGATACCTACTTCTCATAAATATCTAGTTGTGTCTAAGTACCAAAGAATGTTTAAAGTGAGACATCATTTACAATCAGATATCGGAGCCCGAACACCTTTAAAGAGATATGAAGTTTACTTGTTTCGCAGTATATAACTGTTGACGTCAGTCCCGAAAACAACACGCAGGTGTAGTCCGGTTCGTAACGCGTAGGTTTAGCTTTTGGCTTCATTTAGTTCATATAGTTCATAGTGCATAGTTCATATAATTCATAGCTTCATTTAGTTTAGCTTCATTAGCTTCATTACAACTACTGCTTGCCATGCAGATAGATCTGCCTTTCAGGGAGTGCAAGGTGTTTCACATATTGTGTTACAGCATTATTTTCACAACAATTATTGGAAAATCTTCATTTTATAAATCAAAAGCTTTGCGTATTATCAACAACCATTAAACAGCTTGAAGAATGTACTTTCGAGCTGTATAAAAGCAGTCGAGGAGGTGTCTGCAAAAATTAACAATATAGAGAATGCATTACCTACCAAAGCAACAAAAAATGAATTGTCCAGTATTCTACACAAAAATACTGGATTTTCAATGCCGCGTAATATAAGAAATAAACTAAGTCTCGGAAAAACATATGAAAATGATTTGTACTACTCATATGCACCATTAACGTCATGTGACACTGAACGAGCTTTCTGCCAATATTTTTATATTGTTTCAGTGAGAGGCGCAGAAAATTCACATTCGACAATTTACGAATGAACATGGTTGTTCACTGTAATTCCCGCAACGAAAGCAATGAGGAGGATGGCATATTGCAACGAAGTTTACACTTTGTATCCGTACCGGAGTGTGCACCCACAGCGCTTCGGTATACTTGTTGACACAAACGTTTGTGGATATCGTGCTTGACCTTGTACAGTATCTGCGCGAATACATTGACTGCTAAGGTGTACGGGATCCGATGTCAGTTTATAATTTTGATGAGTAGATGACATTTTGTATAAAATTAGTCACTCAGATATGTTGTTGAATTCTCTGGAACATGTTTTCGGCTGAATCTCAGCAATTTTCAACGAACGGTTCTGCATCTACTCCGAGTAAGCGATGGGATACCTTTGCTCAGAAGTAGGATTACTACTGATAGGACACGGCAGTCCGACCAGTCTTGATCTATTGTACCTATGGCCCAAGTGGGACATCCCCGGGAGGAAGGATGAGGCGGAGGAGATAGAGGCCGGCCGATATAAGGAGTCATTACAGTGCAGTGGGCAGAGTCCATAATATTTAGCAGTTGGAAACTCCCCCGTCAGGCCAGTACAACAGACATCCCATCCACCGTAGTCCGTAAACGGTACACCAAGTTGGCCCGGAGAGCGGAAACTGTTCTACCGAAGGAGGAAGTGCTTACCAGGAGCATATCATCCTGCATGCAGCGCCGAGGCATCCTTCGACCCTTTACCCTGAAAGAGACCACTAAGAGATGGATGTGTAATGATAATGGAAATGAAATGGAGCGGTAGGAAATTCGGGGATGTACCTATAATTAACCGACCCAGCATTCGCCAGAAAATCCCCGAAAAAACCCATGCGTCCGATAGGTCGGCAACGGGAATCGAGCCCGCGACTCCCGAATGCGGGCCGGAGACGAAACCGCTTAAAATACACAGCTGTAAAAATGGGCAAATTAAACGTGTATGGATGTCCTATTTTCCTTTTCCTTCACTGCCTTGGAAATAGCAATACCCTTCGTAACGTTGAAGGTACTTCATTTAGTTAATTTGGGCCATGTTCAAATTTTTTGAAAATCTGCTTCCCTATTTTTCTTTTAATATGATGAAGGGCATAGAAATTGTTAATACTAAACTGGCAGATAAGGGGCCTACTTGTTTAGCCTTGTTTAGGATTTTGTCCATAAAAGTAATTAATTGAACAAAGGAATATTCACAATTATGCTAATCATTATGTAGTTATTTTCTTTCCTAGACACCTGGTTAAGCCGTGTTAACCACGCATGTACTCCTGCTGCCTATGATCAAGCTCAGTTGCGTTGCTTGTTGCCAAGTAGCTAGTAGCAAAGGCTAAAGTAGAATTGTACACCATTGGTTATTACCAACCTTCTCTTTCTGAGTTATAAGGTTTATTAAGTTTTTGCGAGGAATAACAGAAATTGAGTTTAATGACACACTAACGTCTCTCAGCGAGCCATTCCATATCGGTAGTGAAAGACATTCGACTAGTAAAAAGAAGTTGTTAGGTCACGTTAAATATATGGGCCTCAAAAGTTGGTTTACGTCATTTCAGGGTTGATACAGGATTTAAAAGGCATCGTTTTCATGTGTGAAAGTTCGGCACAATTTTGATCTAGGTGCTCCAAGCTGTTAGGGTATCAAAAATCGTACAGTACTATAACCCTTCGTTTATTACATTAACAAAAGTTCTGCAAGGTTTGATAAAATCTTCTTAAAAACCTCTCAGTTAAGGCTTTGTTTTCTAAAGCGAATAAGAACTGATTTTCGTCCTCCTTTCCTTGAAAGAATTTGGAGTATTAAAAATCTTTGTTTTAAATTAACTTATTTTTACTGAATGCGCCGTTAACTTTTAATGTTACTAATTGATAGGCTAAAAGATTATGAAGCTCCACATTATATTCGACAAACTCCAATTATTTTTGGGTGTATTAATTAGCCAATCGCAGAAGCCAACATATATTATCAGGTCCGTGGCGAATTTGCAGCCAGGTACTCAAATTAATCAACCTATAAGTTAGACACTGCAACTTAAAGGAAAGAATGGTGAGGATGCACTAGGCATAAAGCTTCCGGTAAGGACATAAAAACGACCTACTCTAATATGAGAATAGTAATAAGAATTGCTCTTAACCTAAGCAAAAGTATATGATAGGGCCGAGAGTTGAACTTGGAACTCCAGAAGTGGTAAACAAACGTGCTAAGCTCCTAAAACTAGCAGGTTAGGAACTGCAGCTGTTAAACGATCGTCTCGACGAATGTTTATGGATTGAATCCGAAGGGGAGAAAACAGTAATAATTTAGAGCCTAGCGAAACAAACGTGGCAGCAATTCCCAGCTATTCCTTTGTTTACTGTTGCCATATCTTAAATATATTGTATCTTAACCAATTCATAAGATACAACTATCGGTTACGGATGAAAGTAATGTATAATTAAGATGTAAAGCTTTAAATGTTGGCGCCTGAGAACCTGCACCTCTGCAATCAGTCTGCAACTACTACAAATATCTGAGGAGTAGCATGGTTAAGAAATTAAAGCTGCTAAGTAGTGGTACAAATCTATAGTAATTTTTGGTACTCACCTGGAAGCTTAAGATTTTTACAATGGGCTGTATTAAAGAGCTTTAGTTATAACCACTAAACGCACACGTATTTGCACCTGGACTGATTAACCATTAGTACTTGCGCCTCACTCCCGTTATACTACGTTTCGTTCCCAATGGTTGAATTTAGTTTTTTCAATGCGTGAAGTCTTAGGATTAGCATAAGTCTTAGTGTTTATATTTATCATTTCATCTATTTCGAAAGTGAACCTCGCGATTTACATATGAGTGCTGATGTAGTCATAAGGATTGGATTGAATTACGGTAAGGAGGGGATCCGGCACTACCACCAGTCTTGATCTACTGTACCTATGTCTCGAATGGGGCATCCCCTGGGGGAATGATGAGCCCAGAGGAGATAGAGGGGGCCGTCCCAGGGAGCCACGGCAGTGCAGAGGGCAGGGTCTCCAACTTTCATTAATTAGAAACTCACCGGCAGGCCAGCACAACCGCCAGCTCACCCGACTACAGCTTTTTTTTTAAATTTAGGTCCTCCAATGTTAAGTCATGTCGGACGATGAATGAAATGGCTGAAATGATTCCGGGGTCCATGGAGCTTAGAGTTACCTGACATTCGCCTATCACGATAAGGGAAAACCCCGAACAAAACCTTATCCAGGTAACTCACCCTAACCAAGATTCGAACTCGGGACCTATTGAAGGTGTGGCAGACACACTATCATCTCCGCTACCGAGGCGGGCACCCGACTGCAGTCCGTAAACGGCCCACCAGACCTTGTTTGAAGCCCGCAGACCCCCCAATCGGAGAAGGAAGTATTATTCAGAGCGTATTATCCTGCCATTCACCACCGAGACACCCGCCGACACTTCTACCCTGAAAGAGACCACCAGATGAGAGATGATGCGAAATGATAATAGAGATTAAATGGAGGGACAGGAAATTCGGGGAATGTAATCAACCTACCCAGCATTCGCCTGGGGACCCCGGAAGAAACCCGAAAAAAATAAGTGGATCAAGTAGGTTGGCCACGAGAATCGAACTCGGGCCTGCCGAATGCGGGAGCCAGCCAGCTCGGTATATAGTCATAAGAATATTATTACCGCTTAAAATGCATCCGTAATGTTGTTCTTTAGAACTAATAGTTTAAATTTATTTAAATCTTCCATATTTTTTGTTGAAGACGGCTTCCACAGCCCACTTTTTTAATTTACGTCCTCCAACGTTAAGTCATATAGGACGAAGGATGAAATGGGTGAAATGACACTCAAATGAGTCTAGGGTCCATGGAGCTTAGAGTTAACCGACATTCGTCTATAAGGATAAGGGAAAACCCCGGAAAAAACCTTATCAAATTAACTCACCCTAACCGAAATTCTAACTCGGGACCTTTTGAACGTGAGGCAGACACGCTAACATCTACGCTACCGAGGCGGGCTCCACGGCCCGTGGCCATTATTTTTACTAGGTCTTCCAGTGTAGGCCATAAATAACGCCCATATTATGATATCTCTAGCGCTGATAACCAATGAATCATTAAGTCGAAATATTTATTATCTCTCTGAATTCACCGTGTTTTGGTCAGACTGATTACTTACCTCGCATAGATAGCTAACAAAGGTGAATTTTCCTATTATAAGTAAGCAGCACAGTAAAAATGCTACATAGATTTTCAGGTGACAATGGTAAAGTTAACACTATCGTTTAAATCACTAATCATCCGAAAGGTGATTACTTAAAGTATACGTGCTGCTGCGGTAACGCTTGGATGTAACTAAGAGGTCCTTTGAATAGTCTGAATAACATCAGTGTGTTAATTTATATTTAAAAAAAAACAGTGTTTATTTTGTTAAAACTGTAGACTCTTGAGTTGTGGGATTTAATCAACAGATCACTCTACGTACAATAAAGGTTCGGTCTCATATGTCAGAAACATATTTTGTAAATGTCCCATTAAGTTCCACACGAACACAAAATCATGTTTAATTTGGATCAATATTTACCATGCAAACATTGTATGAAAATAAATGTTAATATGTACATTAATGCTGGTAGTGAGTCATTTTACAAAATGCCACCGGGCTGTAATACGTGTAGCTGCTGAGAAAAGAAACAGAGCACGAATGGTCAGCGTTTATAAATAAATCCCAATATTTGTGCATTTCAGTGCTTTGTAACGACAAAGGTAACACTTTGGACAAATATGGTCGTATTTATTTAGCATAAAATTTTAAGCAAATATTAAAAAGTACATTATACTCATAACTCATATATCAAATATAAACGAAAGTTGTTTTAGGGATAGCAACTTGAGGAGTTTGTGAAGTTTAAGAGAACATGACGCTTTTAACACGAAAGCTTAATATAAATTTATGACATGGAATTTGAGAGAATACTTTAGATTTTTACAAGACCAGGTTTGATCAGACACTTAATATCTTAAATTCATTCTAAAGAAGAAGCAAATGGAGTACTTACCGTGATTGAAGTCTCAAAATCTGCGATGGGCTCGTATCATCAAAGTGTGACCTGAAAGAAAAAGAATGCACAAATAACAACTTAATTCTTTCAAAGGTTGTTTCAAAATAATTTACAAATAGCATTATTTAGAATTGAAATACACGGAATATTGTTGAAAATGTGCCATCTGAAGAAATACAAGTACACATTGTTCATAAAAGTTCGGTTTTAAAAGTATATAATAGGCCAGAATGTTGCAAAATGTTAACTCGTGTTCATTGCAATTTGAGTGACGAAGTCTCACTCTCTCACCATTTCTTTCAGTGACGGACGAGGAATTACGTACAACTGTGGGCATAAGCTTACTTTGCCGTATGTTACATTCAGGAGGAAGGGATGAAATGGAGAAGCTCAAAGGGCGTTGACAGACCAGTGAGTGGCAACTGCTGATATTGCGTGTAAATTATCAGTTTCAGATCCACATACTAACAACACGCGACAGCGACCATCCTCAGGTCTAAATGGACCCTCTAGACTGAAAAATGAAGGAACGAAATGGAAGTGAGTAGGGGATCGGAAAATTGGTGAAATATAATTTTGGAGTAATTGAAGGAATGAATGTCGGCGGGGAAACCAGGATAATACTCACCCAGCCACCGCATCATCAAGCACAAATCCCCCTGACCCTTTTGGGATTGAATTCTCGCTCTCTTGTTGAAAGGCAAATGGTCCAACCACTTAGCCAAGGCGCCGCCTAGTTCTTGTCTCTTGATCCAGACTTCTGCGTTTTTCCCGTTTTTCCGTCTATTTCTGCAGTCAAAATGTCAACTCTCTATCGAAGTAGGGATAAATTATTCTCAAAGTTGGCCTATTACTGAGTCACTCTTTACTCGGCTGTCGAGCCCTCCTCAGTGATGTAGATTTAGCGTGCCTAACTTTTAATTCAGAGGATCAATGGATAAATTTAGACTGCAGTATTCTACAGGATATGACCCTTTCAGAGTTTTCCTTGCCCAGTGAACTCTGGGATCAAATGAACATTCATTTCACCGGAATCGTTGACAGTGCCTGCCAATCAGAATTGCTATATATCACGTTAAATTCATATAGAACATAAACTTGTACTTTATAGTATTTCTTTCGTCTCTCTCTCTCTCTCTCTCTCTCTCTCTCTCCAAAAACACAAATTACTGAACGCAAACCTTGAAATGAAGGCAAACCTGACTCAGTGTTTTCTAGGTATAGGTTCTTTATGTTAATTAGGGCTGTGTATTACTCGGGACATTTAGCAGTGTACGAGGATTGGTTGTGCTATTACCGTGTTTACATAGGTTAGACAGAGAGTGTTTCCTCCCCAGGCTGCAGGTAAACAAATGTAACTATATCTGCACTGAGGAATATCTGCAAATTTCGAAGTGAAACACTGTGTTGCTGAACTTACTCCAGTAGCATTAGAAATTTATGAAAAGAATGCCATTTAAAGTGAATGGTAAGGTATGAAATTAGTTTAAGGGTCTTTCGACTCCCATGTGCTGATTTGACAAATAATGATTTGCATGTGGAAATTTGTTTTAACTTTAAATTTAAATGCTTAGGAATTTGAAATTTCCCACAATTATAATTATTATAGCTTGGTCATTCGAATGGATTTCCCATCTTACGGACACATTAAGCAATGATGATGATGATGATGATGATGATGATGATGATGATGATGATGATATGATGATGGTGATGAGAGGAATTGTTCCGAAGCACTAGGCTTAGGTTACTTACCATGAAACTTTCAATGCATATAATATGCACATCAGCGAACATGAGTCACTGAGGCAGATGAAAGGTGGCTTGTGATTGTTCCTTGTTCACCAACAGACTAAATGAAGTTTGGGATCAGTTTGTTACGACGCCACGGCGTAAGGTTCAGTAACAGTCCCAAACTAATTTACTTTGGTTATGGGTTTATTGCTTGGAAACGGCTGTGCCTGATAATCAGAAATAACAATAATGATTATGATGTTAAGCACTCACAACTCGTTATTTCGACTGCTGTTCTCTCGCCTACATCCAGAATTGACGTTCATCCAACTAGTAAGAAGTGAAATGTATTTAGCACTACACGTTTCTCAGTCGGAATGTTCCACAAATCACAACTGTAAATTGTAGGTCTTTGAGGAGAGATTCGGTCATCCACACCGCAAGGATCGACTCAACTCCAAACGTATTCCGAGGCGGGAAGTCTAGTCCGTACTCCTACCTGCTGCCCCAGAGCGCAAGACTGAAGGTGTGTACACATTTATATTTCATAACTAAATATCGTCCTTCATAGTACAGGGGTAACATGCTCGTCTCTTATTCCCGAGATCGCAGGTTAAATCCGGTGGAGTGCGATGAATTTTTTCGGACATCAAATGCCTTAGCATGGCCTCTTTCAAAAGGCAAGTAAAGCTGGTCGAAGATTTACAGCACTAAAAGAGCCTCATCCGGAGGTCTTTGAATAAAATTCGACAGCTTTTTCGCCCAGTGTAGAACAGAGCTCTGAGAACCACAGTGGTTAAAGAGGGCCTATAAATAAAACCTGAATTTCAGTTCTCATTTATTTCCTTCAGAGTGAATGAAAGTAACTAGGAACATCATACCTAAAAGTCTAGTTCTAATGTCCATAGCTAGTGTGAAATAATCGAATACAAATTAATCCTAATAAAGTTTAACTATAAAGCCCGGAAATTAAAAAGTACTTGCAACTCTGAAAGCCGCCTTTTTGTATGACCTGTCGATTAATTGAGATTGGCTTAAAGTTGATTCAGATATTTTAATCAGATGAGAAGGTTAAGCTGGTGCACATCAAATTATAGTAGCTCAAGCAGCAGGAGTATTGGCAAAGACAATAGAAAATTTGTGTTCCAGGTCAAGGCTGTGGCCTTGAGAACTTTTTAATTCTCATTCAGCTTCTTGAAATATACATTTATATGCTTTGAAGAATACTTTTTAGGTAACTTGTGAAAACGTTTTACGAACAAAATCAAATTCACGAAGGTAGTTACTTCAATTTTGGAAATTATGTTTTACCTTCGGAAAAAATAACTGTACCGAAATCCCTTAGATGCGTTTGTAGGTCACTAGGGTGAACTTATAAATGGTAGAATCAAATAGGTCTTAACTTTTGTAGGAGATAAATAAAGACGCATCTATGTAATCCCTCAAATTGAACACACATGCACAATAATTACTAAATAGGACTTTAAAAACTAAGGTAAACGCAGATAGACAACAGAAGGGGCCCTGTATTACCCAGATATAGCTGTATCTGTAAGCCAGTAGACTCTGTATCGCTACAATCACCATAATAGGGAAGGATGAGGAGAGAACCCCCATGGCCGACCGGATCCGGATTGCGGCAGGCGCAAATATGATTAAGGCACCTACAACGTGAACAAATCCAACGTCACTTAGCTCGACCCTGACGGCAGAGCGCATAACCACCGTCCAGCCTGGTCCTACAACCCTGAAATGTCGGAATAGGTAATGGCGGAACATGAAATGGTTGACAGAAAAGCCGTGGTATGAAGATGAGTACCCCAGCATTTAGAAAAAGATAATAATAAAAAAGCGACAAAGGGAAGCCACAGGAATAATACCACAACTTAAAGTTACATGACAAACTGGGCAGGATGAGCTCTAACTTAACATAAAGGTTAGTTTTCCTTCTGTAAAAGCTTTAAATAACTAATTTAGGTTGATGATCCTTATGGGATATGAACCAGAGATCTTCCAGTCACGTTTCTGGGCTATAGCGACCTCGCTAATTGGTTTCGGATTATGCACAGCCTCCGGGTGTGGTGGTTAGAGTGACCGTTCTCCAATCTAAAGGCCCAGAGTTCCAGTTTCAGTTCGGTCGAAAACTGTCGGGATAAGGCCTTTCTTCCCTAAGTTATTGCTCATCTTCTTAAGAAGGGTGAGGAGTACCTATCGTATAAGTGTACGCCGAGCTTACATCAGCCGTATGTCAGCCAGTCCATGGACCAGAGCAATTAAAATGCAACACACTTTCCAAAAATTGAAGATTTCATTCCAACGTGATATAACAAAGCAACGCTGAACGTTTCGTCACTGTTTACCACCTACCAACGCTCCGGACCTATAGTAAGTCACAGTCACAGTATATAGCAAGCCGGGTATAATATTTGAAACAACCTTTCATGTGTTTACTTCTGATACACTACATGATATAATGTAATCGTGTTCAACAATCGTACTATTTTAAAACATGTACAGGCGGGAGCATTTTACTTTATCACGTGCATTTCACTCAAACAAATTGGATACCGAGATTTCAGTGAAAATGGTGGACGGCACTTTTAGAAAAGGATCTGTTGCTCTCTCTCTCTCTCTCTCTCTCTCTCTCTCTCTCTCTCTCTCTCTCTCTCTCTCTCTCTCTCGCTCTGTGTCAGTGTATGTGTGTAAACAGCATTTTACACAACTTAAGGACACTGGGTAGTTGTTTGGGTCCCAGCAATCAATTTTTAATTTTTGGTTTTAATGCCTAAAATAAATTAGAAAGAACTTTCAATGTATATGACATGTTAGGGTTTCGAGCTGATAAAGCGGTTTTAATTTGGATGTTCTAATTTGGTGAGTAACTGCTGTTATTTATATATTTATCTTTAACTGTGGTTTAACGTAACTTGCATTTTGCATAGTATAAGTACACTTTTCTCTGCAACTAGTTAAGCTACCTGGATGAAATGTTATTCGTCATTTCTCATTTAATGAACTACTGACTCCACCTAAAATTATACCCCAAGTTGTTAATCATAATTTATTAACAACTCATACGCTGGTAAAATTTTATATAAGTTCTGTGTTCATAATATACACATCGGCCGGCCCCGTAGCTCAGTCGGTAGAGCAACTACTGCCCACCAACGCAAAGTAAGTCCCTGAAAGGAATATGGCACCCAGTGCCACCCTTATACAGTTGGATAAGGACAGCGAATGTGTGTGACTGAGAACGCATGCTACACAAAGAGTAGAACCGTTAAAAACCATGCGCCCTGTTCACTCTGTACTCTAAAACCGAGGAGATTTATTTAAAAACGTAGATGCCGTCAGAATGTTTTTGAATGATCTGTAACTGAAATGACATGGGGTGCCATAAACCTATCCAGGAATGGTGTGGGAAACTTCACTAGCCCCCCTGCGTTTCAGCCCCGGATAGTTTCTTTGCTGTGGTAAACTGTAGCTGCCATGCGGGGTGGGGGTCCCGAGTTCGGGTGGGGATAGGGATTTTCCACCAACTAAGTTAATTCCCCTGCTTTCCCAGAGTATGGAAGTATGTATGAATGAGAGCGTAGATGTGTGAATGATCTGATGATTAAAATATAAATTACCAGTATCCCAGACTTAACACATCGCCAACAGGCAATATGTTCCATCAGGATAAGTGCAACCGATATGACCATTGAATTAAGATGGGGTATAAATAGAACATTAAAAAATGTACACATTTTTTAGGGCAGATATTTTCAAATATGGGAAGCAAAATTTTGGTGGGAATTGTCAAGAAATTCCAGTATTAAAGCATGTAAAATGTGGCAATCAATAACTGAAAATTTTAGGGAAAAGTGTTTCTAAACACTCCCATAATACTTATAATTTTGACATTTTTAGTTTTCTTTATGAGAAGTTTGTAGCATTGCCTTTTAGCACACAATGGTCATTTTTACATGGATTACATTGAGAAAGGACTGCTGTATTCAGTGTCAAAGTGTCATTTCATTGTGTTAAATAGTTGTTGAGAAATTAAAAATCAAAGTTGGCACTAAAGCAGATTAATAAGATTAATGTAGGGTAGCACTAAACATCTTCCATAGATACGATACAAAGATTTTCAAGAAAATATCTCCTTCCTCTAGCTACCGTTTAACGTTTTTCGTAAATTTTAATCTTTGAAAACTGTTCTAACGTTTCCGTTTGAACTAACAATATGTTTAACATATTTTCAAACAAATGAAAATCACGAACTTTCTGGGTGCGTTCTCCGAAGTCCTTTTCATTCTGTTTTTTTTTTTTTTTTTTTTTTTTTTTTTTTTTTTTTTTTTTTTTTTTTTTTTTTTTTTTTTTTTACAACTGCTACACCATGAGATAGAGACAGATTCTTACAGAATAAAAACACAGATATTCTCAAAAAACTTTTTTGGATCACCTTTTTTTGGAGTGTACTATAGTTTGATCATTTTGGAAGTCGTCATTCATTTTTTAGCTCTTGACCATGCAAATGGAACGGAATTTCAAAACCAATCACGGAGCAACCAGCTATAAAAATTGATTATCGTTTTCAAATTCCTTTTGTACCTACAAGAAAATTCGCGATAAGGTAATTTCTGCAAATGCTTATCTCGATTAGAATTAAGTCGATAGTAGAATATCCACAGTTTGAAAGAATAATTTATACCTACAACAGTAGAGTGCATGTGAGTGCAATTCCTTGGCTTTTAAGTAGGCGATTCAGAGAATGCATACAAACTATTGGAATGGATTTATTTCTTTGTTTTTTTGTGTGTAGTTTATCTCAGTTGAATTTTGAAAATGTGCTCTTAAAGGTTGCATAGAGAAATTTCCGTATTATCTAACGACATCTTCATTATGATTGTTCCGTAACAAATGTACTGAGCTCAAATCAGAATGATAGACACAGGGTTGTATTAAACTTCATTTCAATTGTATCAGCAAAGTTTATTTGCTACACAAATGTGTAGTGCTCATTGCGGCTACATGTGTTTGTTTCTCTGTGCGGAATAACCCCCTCCCAAACCCGCCACCTCCATTTTGATGACACAGGCAATTACTCCTTGAGTGTTCAGTTAGTGACACGCGTAGCGAGACAATAAATTAACCAAGAGATAACGGGAGTCGAAGTTTTCCCATTAATTTTAATACCCTCCCTTGTAGCTGATGGCCCTCCAAAGCTAATCACGTTATCAACAGAAATGTTTATGGCAACCATAACTTATGACAGATTAATGAAAGTAAAGTCAGCCAAACTATTCTGCGCAATGACAACTTCGGTACGAGATGATTCTATGCGTATTAAGTAACCTAAAAATACCAACCAGTCTGTGACATGATTAATCTTGCAAGTAAACTGATAGCTCAATGTAAATCAAATTAGATTCAAAGGATTGCAATTTGCAGTGGCATTGAGCTAATAATAATGTTCAATTACCTTAAAATATATAAATATCAAAGCAGAGATCGCCTTTCTCATTATAAATTTAAAATTGTGTTCATGATTAATAGTTACTGTAGTGAATTCCACCCTGCTACAAGACATTGTTTAAATAACATTTTGGAGTAAGGGTTGTGCCGACCAATCTTGGTTCCACCTGTGACCCACAATGCCTAGGATATGGTATACTACGTATTATATGGCTAATGTAGGTTTATAAACAACTTTGGTCTAGCAGCGGAGACCTAACCTAATTCCCTACGGCAAGTTGAACTATTCCGACTGAGATTTAAGTTAAAAACAACATAAGCGGCTCCCGCAAGACCAATATTAAATATAACCCTCCCCAAAACACAACGAATAAGACTGTTCTAAAAGTTTACTGAAAAAGTAAAATATACATATATTTAAAGATAAAAGAGTGGAAAATATAAAAACATCTACATTTATGCATGGTATAGCTTCGAAGAGAAGATTAAAGTTGGAACCATACACCACGAAAAGCGCCAGCTGTTCAACCGATTATCTTCTTCTCCTTAGGATTACAGCCCGAAGAATATAAAAGTCCATGACTTGGCTTAGTAACCTTACGAGAAACAAGGAAGATTTAGATTTTCTTAAATAAGACCTCCAACGTAAGTCAAATTGAAAGATGAGTGAAATGGAATCAGGGAAAACCCCAGAGATAAACCTTATACAGATAATTCACCTTGACCAATATTCAAACTCGGAACCAGTTGAACGTGAGACAGACACACTACCACCTACGCTGCAGACCCATGCAGACTTTGGATCGTAGCATATCTAGGATGTGTGATCGGCCCAATATCTGGTAAGAAGAAGGTAATTAAATTTAGTGATGAAAGGGAGCATAAGAAAATTCGCGAAAAAATTATGAATATAGCATTCGCCTAGACAGAAAATATCCCGAAAAACCTTCAGTCAGGTTGGTCCGCTGCAGTGGTTTGAAACCGGGACTTCCTGAATGTGAGTTGCTCACGTTACCGCAGTACCAGTTCACGCGGCAACTTAAAAGTAACATGACATAAAATACTTTACTTTCGGAGAAAAAAAAAGATTAAACAGAGCAACCGAAAAAGTTAAACAACAATATATTGAGACAACGGGTTTAACTGTGCACTTATACATCATATAGTTCAGGTGGAGACATTAATAATAAAATATATGAATTAATATATATTTGCAGAACCAGAAATTAAAACAGTAACAAAGAAGAAATATTGCAGATTTATAAAGTAGTAACATTCACACCTTTCAACCTCGTTGTGAACGACAAACAAAATCAGCTAATAAGGATCGTGGAAGAAATAGTTAAGTTTAACATGCACAGGAGGATACAAATGCTTACGAAATGAGACCTCAGTCTTATATTAGGAAGATATGCACATGTACGTTGAAAACGAAAAACGCTGAACAAAATGGACAAATAACGATGGACTGAACGGTCTGCGTGGAATATGATAAGATACCAAGAATGATAATACCGCAGAAATTTAAAACACAGAAGAGGATGTCCAATAAACGTTCAGCCTATGAAAATAATGATTATGAGGAAGAGAAAGAAGAGGAAACTTTCCTCACAGAAAAATTTGCGTTACATTCACATGTCCTTCTTTCATCTATATTGTTCACTAATGTGTATACAAACTATCCTTGTGAAAGCTAAAGAAGTTACATTATACTTTTATTTAAGGACAAAGAAGGAAATGCGTTTGAAAAACGTTGAGAAACTGAACACTGAATGTTGACCTTAACATTCCATACCCTCTCCTTAAAATTGAAGGAAATATCTAACTGTCGACAGAAAGTTGTCATTCTTTTAAAAGTTCAAAGAATATGAACCTTTAATAATAGATATTTAGGAAATTGGTTATGTCCAAAAAATATTATAAATAAATAATGAATTCTAAGGAGATATACGTTAATGGTATAGTACGTTTTCGTCTATCACTTTAATTTGAAAAGTGATATAATATTATATAGTATTTCTTCCGCATAAAAGAAACATCACTCTATTCCCAGAAGATATAAATATATGTGACATATGCCACATTCATAAAATTAGTTACATGTATTTGAGAAAGTAAAAACCTTTAGAAAAAAGTTTTAGATGGACGGTAGTTTGTTGTTAGGAGGTTTTCTTAAAATCAGAAGATATTAAACCAATATACAAAGTTTAGTATTAATCGGACTTTTCGTTTGTGGCTAACGTGCTCAGAAGCACGCACACGACCGCTAATAAATTTAATTCAGATTGGGTATTAGAGAAAAATTCTAGATCAGTTCTAACAAAAAAAAAAAAAAAAAAAAAAAAAAAAAAAAAAAAAAAACTACATAAAAATGTTGCCAGTTTTGAGTGATCACCTCGAAATTCGCTAAAAGAACAAGTTCAACAAATTAACGTGAGCACAGTCGACATTCGCCATGAAAGACGCGTGCACTTGCTGAAACGGCTAACTATGGTCTGAGAATTGGAATGTGGTGTGCGGTAAGCACTAGAAAAATAGTTGGATCCATTTTATTTAATGAGACAGTAAAAGGTGCTGCGTGTTAGAGAGATAAGACTTGGTGCGCCTCGGGAGGACTATTCCTGCGACTCTCGGTTCCCTTGCACAGTGCAGAGATCCTGAAAATGCTTATATACTTTAGTGATATATTAGAAAAAGTAAAACAAGGGAGGTACTACATCTCTCGTGAAAAAGGTCACCACCACCGACTGCGATGGGTGACTCAGAAGAAGAATTAGTTTATAATGGTGTAAGGGTACATACAACACAAGGGTTTCCCAATTCGGGGCAGAGCACCACAAGTAGGCTCTTATGGCTCTATGTGCTTCTACCATGACCACCGGGAGAGATCGGCAGAAGGAGGCGAAATCTTTAGAGCGAACAAACCACCATCCGGCTACAACCCGCCAAACATCACCTGGTCGTACAGTCCTGAAATGGGTGAGTAGGGAATATTGGGACAGGGAAATGGTAGACAAAATGCCGTGATATAAGAATGAACATACCGGCATTCACATAACTGACAAGGAAACCGAAAGTCAGAGTGCACGGACACCGAGGATTAAACCCAGAGGCTTTTAGAATGTGAGGTACAGGTGCTATCTTCTACGCCACCTCGCATGATTTACACAGTGTAGAAATCATCCATGTGCACAAAGCTCCTTTTTAATAATATTGCTGGTAGCCTCGGGTCACGAATGCTACTGCAGAACGCCCGGGTAGGCGAGACAGGACGAGACATTCCGAGCCGAGGAAACATCGTCCATATGTCACGTTAACTTTTATATTCATTTCTTATTCCGTAACTAATAACACCAGAATCATAGCCCTTTGCTAACATTGAGCAATATCAATGTGCATCAGCTCCCTCTGTCTCCATATTGGATTAATCAGCACTATGAATTTGCATTTGCCCCTCCTGAGAGGAAGTCATGATTTGCAAGGCAGCAAACGATTCTTGGTATGACTCCCCTCATGTCACTCTAGTTGACAGCATGTTCATCCCAGCTAAACCTTTATTTCATAATAGCCTATCAATTTACGCCACTCTGAAAGTGATGAGAAGGGCCGTGAAGTTAATTCACAAGGGTTGTGTTCCTGGCTGATGCAAGGTCGTCGTTGACGTGTTAAACCAAAGAGTTATCCAATATAACTCGTTGCTGATCCGAACAACGTCTGGGCACCAAAGATTGTTTCGTCCTCGAATTATATTACTGTGCCAACTATGTTATTCCGCATGTGATTCATATAACTGCATTTTGCATGCAGTGACATTTCCGTTTCAAGTATAATTGGAGTAGAGGACCTGTCATTTCCAAGAAATTATCTCGGTATTTGCGCACTTCCTTATGACATATGTATCTGAAAATGAAGCTCTTAGTTAATGTGGAGCTTGATTGTATTGCCTGTGCGAGGGTATATGATACAACATTTTGTGGGGACGTGGCTCCATGATAAAATGATGATTAATTTCTGCACGTGAGAGTGCGGTTTTATATCCTTTACATATATGCGGGATAACACAAGTATCTACCAGCTTTCTGTGAATGTAGGAGGAAACAAGGAAGTCATAACATACAGGCAACTTTACATTATATGTACTCTTGAGGCTATATATTTTTAAATCCAAAACATAATCTGTATACACAATTAACGCTCAATATGCACCAAAGACGCTCAGTCACAGATTTAACCACTGATTACTCAAGTGTTCCAACACATTATTCGTTTCACCGTCAGAGCAACATAAAAAATCACACAAAATTTGTCAGACTAGGAAATATGAGGCTTCTTCATATTATCTTATAAAATAAAGTTCAAATTAAAACTTATTTCGAATATTACACTTTTTAGTTTACACATCCATCGAAAAAGTATAAATCATAAAAATATCCTCCTTATAACAATAAAATTAAAAATATTATGTGTTGTAGTCACATGCCTTTCTCTACTTTTGGGCATTTCCTGAAAACGCTTATTGCTCAATCAATGTAATTGAGATAGACTTTGCATAAATTATCTTATTGCTAATGTTCTTTTAGATTGATGGGGAAGATGTGAATGCAGTGGGCTGTAAGCGATAATAAGATATTTAGCATCTTCTCACTATTTCATGTCTTTGAAATTACATTCTCTATGTATAGCTAAGACATAAAAATGAATGACGGCTTTCATTTGAGATAAAGTAAAAGTATTGGGAACTCCAAACAAATAATTAGGAATATTTCGGAAATGGCTGCCTCCACCAAAAGTGTGTGTGTTATAACAAACTCTACATACTTTTTGTAGTAACATTCTGTCTATATCTTGCTGTTTACCAGATATGCAAAATTCATCCAAAATGAAGACAACTTCTGATATAATTCCTAGAAAATCAGAATATTCATTTCATTTGTCAAGAAAATATGTGAAAATTATGATAAAGTGAATAAGATCGTAACGACCCTTTTACAAAAATATGTTCTATATAAAGGGTATTCTAGGGTGGGGGATTATCTGCGATAACTTGTGACGCATACTCAGACGTTGTGACACACATGCAATATACGGACCTTTTTACTAAAACTGCTTTATAGGGGGATTTCAGGTGGTTCCGAAACGTGTAGCATCGGCGAAATCTTGAAATCATATTTTTATCTGGAATGGAATACTTCCCTATATAGAGGAGAGAAAGTAAAAAGCATATTCAATTTTGTTTGCTTGCCGATGAACTGGACTCACTGATGCGCTCTCTGGATATTTCACACTGGCGTAGTTCTGGTTACGAATTTCAGATCTGTACATATTAATTGATACAATATAACCAAACATAAATAATATAAGGACAGGTAACCACCACGTTTTTTCAGTACAATAGCACTTAGCCCCTTAAATAATTTCCTTGTCTGATGACACTTCCTAGAGCACACCCTCTGTTCCATAATTATTTAGTTCCTTTTCTCATCGAACACATTCATATCGTTGTTCATTATTACAAATACTGCGCGTAAAATTTTTTTCTAAAGTAAACATAATTTTAAATCAAAATAAACTAGCATAGTGACTTAAGATACAAAATGATTTTCATCAAGAATTCATCATTCATTAAACATAAGTTTTACTGGTCATACAACCCTAAAACCTGTTAGTTTTACAGAAAATATATGAAACAGGAAAATCTGGACTAACCTCCATTTGGTGCGAGATAGGAAACTATATATTCAGTTTTATGTTATAATTATGTTATATTTATTTTAAGTTAATTTCTATGGTACTGAAATAAGTAATATAAATATTAACTTCTCGCAGGAAGTTAACCCGTCGTTATTTATTTCATATCATACTTCCTATATGAATCCAAAGGTGATGCAGCATACATTATTACTTCTAACAGATATATAATTTATAGTCTTAAAATAGTTATGTTTGTCCTAAGCTCTGTTTGAGTGATATTACGTTTATTATGAGATATATGGTGTTATTCCTGTACTGAACCTGCAAACATGTTTTTAAAGTTAGCTAATAAACGAGGAGGAAGCAAAATATAAACTAATATATTCCCTGTGTCACATTTATTTACATTAAATTTCTTATTACTAGTTATGAGTACTCTGGAGCATTAAAAATTGCATCGCAAGGAACAGTTTTGATAAATTCTTGAAACAAGTGATTATTTGAAAACTACGAACAGTAGGTTTATTTTAAGACAGTACTCCTATAAATACATTTAATTCAGGTAAATCCATATCATTATGTTAAAATTCACCTACAGGTTACCATAATTAGGTATTCAAGTCAACGGGTGTTCCAACTCTGCCCTACGGACATGCAACGGAGGTAAGTTTGCCAGGATATTCTGCCAGTTATATTGAGCATTCGACTGTACTGAAGCATATAAGCAGAAACTTATCCTTCCTTTGGTACTTGAGCCAGAAGTTAATGAGGCCATCTAGTACACATATGGTTAACATCAATGAGTAGACAGGCGGTTTATATTATGTACTCTTGAAACTTCTCACGGTCTGTATTAAAGAGACACAAGAAAGCCATAAAGACATATAATGCAATTATAGCATCTCCAAACACCTGTTAGTCATATACAATGAGCCATGAGCGCTAATGTAACGGGGATTTTGCTTGAGGATGTGAGATTGAGAAAGATGCAAAGACAATGCAAAAACTTTGGCTATGAGTATGCATAGCTAAAGTTTTAAAAGGTTAACAAAAATTCTAACCTCAATTCCCTGCTATATATTTTGTTTTCAGAGCCTTTTACAGCTGAAGAGTATTATTTAAATTTCCAAGAACACAGCCTCTATTGCATAATTGTGACATTCCTTACACTTTGGCGAAGTAAACGTGTTTCATATGATGTAATTTGTAACCATCCTTGTTCAACGTTTCTGCAGAAACGCAGAGAGAATGAACTAAAAACACCCAGACACAAAAAACGTGCTCACTAGTTTTTCTATAATTCTGCATTTCTCAAGATTTGACATAACTAATTTGACCATTGATCACAAATAGTTACAAACATTGTTTTATAAATTAAATTACTATTTTTAAATCAAATGCAGAACCCGATGAACCGATTTAAGAACAGTAAAACAGATGTTTCATTTTTTCAAATAAAGAGATATGTAAATATATCTGCTTGAAATTTAAAACAGCTTTAGGTAATTAGGATAAAGCAAATAATAAAGAAAAATTTTTGAAAGCAATTGTGCAACAACTGCTAGATTTAGACAAAAAACCTCTAAGGTTATTATACTATTAAACTTTTTAGCAAATAGTGCAATTATTACTAAACAGAAATGTATACGAATGTATACAGTTTTGATATTATTTACACTCTTGAATGGTTATTTAATCGAATAGTGGATCCTCTAAATTATGGCCAGGCACCCACTTAAATTTATTTTTCTAAACATTACATTTCCTTTGCTGTACTGGTAAGTATATTTTTCCTGAAGCATTGGGAGAACCATAGTAAAACTTTGTAGATATATGTCAAGGATTTGCTGCTTACTCTAATATATTCTACCTATCTTGAATAATATGAACTTTACTGAATGTTATTTGAAAATATATGAGTTTCTGTCTTGCAATACAATCTATTACGAATGCAGTTTTTGTGAAAGCTGCAATTAAGTTATTGGATTAATTATAAGTTGCATTAAAGAACACACTACTGTTAATTTCTGCACTAAATTTCAAGGATGTGTCATTAATAGGTTTTACAATGTATAACATAAAATTACACCACAAATAAAAGGATAAAACCTAGAATAAAATATTTGACTCAGAAAAGATATCTTTCAGATATACAGAAAATGTGTAATGTGTAGGTATGCAGCAGATTCCTGTAAACATACATGATATTTTATGAACCTAAGAAATATTTGTATTGTATAATAATATAAGTAAGGTTCAACGTGGACTATCGATTACATAACAGATTCCTCTAAATAGACTATAATACCGCCAAATTCTTTAAGTTTCTAAAGGAATAGACTTTTACTTATTTTAGTCACCAACTCCTCTTAAATCGGCCAGGAGAAATATTAGGGCCCTAGGGAGAAAACTGTCTTCCATTCCCCACGGCTAGAAGCAAAGTCGACGTAGTTGTTTTTCATAGTAAGCAAGTGCAGTGTTGGCTGCGAAACACCTACGCACTTCCCTTTTTTCAAATATTTAAACCCTGTTGTTTCTAGTTAGCAGAGAGTAATTCACCCAAATAAGTCATACTTTATGGATAGAGTCAACATGAAACATCCAATGCCATGGCCGGGATTTGAACCACGGATCTCCTGGTTTCCGTCTAGTCGCTCTTAACCTTTGAGCTACCATGGCCAACGTGCCGTCCTGACATCAAATTCTCCAGTTGACTCGTATATTTCCCCATGTTGACTCTATCCAACAAATATCTTAGCCTATATATGGCTAGTGTGGAGAAATGATTAATTTCCATCAATTAACTAAAAGTCATATTTTGTTACTTAAAACCAATTATTATATTATTTGCTTTTATCAAAACTTGTGTTTTTGAAATATACCACGACTGCTAAGCAATGGAGATACATGAATACGGGTTTACGGAGAAGGATTCTCGATAGCCGTATTCTCCTTACAAGGCTCATGAACAATGCTCTGTGAAATTTGGTAAGAAAAAAATCCTGGCATTTCCATTTATTTGCTTTTTCTACAACTTCAACGTTTATTCTATTCAACTATTTTCTAAATATCAACGATTTTAAGCTCATAAATGGTTGTTTAATCGGTTCATTCCTTTTTAAGTAAAGTATTACATAGAACTTTAAACACGATTTCATTGAGTTACATGACTACATAGAATACAAAGATTGTTTATTCCCACAGAGGGAAATTACATTACAAGTTTCAAAGTTGTAATTGCCAGTTACTAACAAGTTACATGCAAAAGTAAACCAGTGGATTCATAACTGAATCCGCAGCTATTTGTGAATAAATACGCTCCCGCATACTGTTAATTCACTCTAACAGTAGAATCAACTTCAGTTCTACTAGGGATTGTAGTGGCTCCTACTGCCTTTTTGTCGATGAAGTGTGAGACCACCATTGCACCACACATTTAATGCTTGTAAATGCAAACTTAGAACGTTATTTCAAAACTCGTGGAAGGCATTCAGCTCAGGAATATATCCAGGTATTTGTTGGGCGTTTTTCCTTTAGCAATTTTAATTTGAAAATTCTAGATAGCATACGTACATCGTCAAAGGTTGATCACCAATATGTACATAAGAGTTGATGAAATTATTCATACTAGTTCTGTTAGTGCTTAATAGCTCTAAAATGGCTAAACAATCATGCATGAAATGAAAGCGATTTTTACCTTCCTTAGGTTTTCACACCACTACAAAATGGTTATTTTTTCCTTTTATTTTGTATATTATGATGCAGAATAACTCTAAATACAATATTTATTAAAAGCATAACCTTGATTGCTTTCAGCAATTTCTATTTAACAACATTGCGATATAATAATAACGACATTAGCTGTATACTCATTATTGATTTAATTTTCAATTTAATAAAATTTTAAAAATGCCAGATCAAGCAAGATATCTATAGCTACTTGTCAGAATGTAAATGAAAAGTCATAATTTGGCATTATAAATCTGACACTAAAATAAATGAAACAAACTCCTGAAAAGATGTATTTTAAATGTAAACGAAATTTTCTACTACTATTTTCAGTTTACATATTTTATATATTTTCAATCCGAATTTATGAAAAACAACTGGGCAGCTAAACAATACTATGATTTGTTATATAGATGGCACCAACTGGAAGTTTTACAACCTTATAGAACTTCTGAAAATGTCAAAGTCCTAGTGTTGTTTAAGGACAAATGAGTTGGATGAGCTGATATACAGCTCATGGCAGTAATTTACATATAACGTGGCACTCTGCGATAGAAATCATACGTCATCAAGTGACAAATGAGTTGCTTTAACCACTACAGTTCCGATGATGCGTGGGTTCATAATCGGCAAGTGACAACATGATTGAGTGTCTGAACACACCAGTGCGGATATCATTCCTGTATGTTTCGAAAGTGTAAAGTGAGTATTTTGGCGGTTATGAAACTATGTGGGAAGACAAAGAATTTTCTTAAAAGATATTCGTCATCATCGAATTATACGTGTAAGTCTTGCTTGTACACGATCACGTAAAGATGTTTACACTTGAAACGAAGCTGCTCGGGAAATGCTTAGAAAAGGTTAGGTTAGGATAATATTAGGTAACGGAGGGGTAACCTATCACCTAGGCTCCAATGGAGTTTTTGGGCATAGGCCCTCGGGAGGAACGCATGAGATGAAGGAGCCGTAGGAGACATGAGCTGCAGGAACCAGCCAACACACTCGGCAGAGACGCGCAGAGTTCCCTAGCCCTTAAGCCTTGATTAGCTCTCTGGCGACCCTCCCAAGCCACTGGAGGGTGGCCCATAAACTCCTATCCAGCGGGGATAGGGGATGGTCAGAGTGGGAAGCCACATGGAATCAAACCTGCGGCCACCCGAATGCAATCTTCACAAGTTATTGCGGCTAAATTTCGCTCCGTAACTACCTCGGTAAACAGGAATCTATGGATATTCGCAACACTATCGAAGCTAAACCGTTTTCACCCAATGAACCAACATTCCAGTGTTCTGCTAGTTCAGAAAGTGATACACAGAAAGCAGCATTTTCTCTTCAGGTTCATGGGGCAGGAAATAGAGCACGTACACTTCTTCAATGTACCTGGGGAAAACCGAGCAGCCGCGGATGGGGGCGACCGTCTCTCCGAACAGTACTCGTTTGCAGGTGATAAGATGATACTCGGATTGAACTACCTGATTCTGCGAAAAGAACTGACCACAGTTCGCGACATTGTTCGGCTCGCACCGGCCTTAAACCGGTGAGCCGAGAGGTAGTAGTAAATGTTCCCCCATTTGCTTGGTCTCTCATAAGAGGTGTGGTGGTTACTGTTTGCAGAACTGAGTGAACTGTGATAATTTTTATTCAAAGAAGTATGTCATCTACCTTGCGATCTTAACATTTCAAGTACGATTCATATTCGGAAAAATGAATTCCTTGAAAAAGAAAAAAACAGCACATAGAATTCAAAATTAAGTTGTTTAGAAAGCCTAACTGCAATGTGATAATCAAAATATATTTAAACGTTAGAACGCTTCCTAGCCATTAAAGAGAAAATCTCTAGTTTTCCATTTCTCTTTTTTTTCTTTGTAATTTTACGTCCTCCAACATTGTCATATCGGACGATGAATGGAATGGGTGAAATAATGCTCAAATGAGCCCGGGCACATAAAGCTCAGAGTTACCCGACATTCGTCTAAAAAGATAAGGGAAAACCCCGGAAAAACCTAATCCAAGTAAATCACCCTGACCGAGATTCCAACTCGGGACCTCTTGAACGTGAGGCAGACACGCTACCATCTACGCTACCGAGCCGGGCACAGGTTTCTCTTCGAAAAATAGAAACAGTTTTCTATTTCGTAAATTCCATGACTGGTGGAGTACATTGTGTACTTCTGTTCTAGGTCTACGGGACTCAAAAATGAGAATACTCATGCTGTGCTCAAAATGCTCTAATGCTTATTTTTATTTATTTAAAGTGTTGGTGTAGTCTGAATATATTAATATTTTATTAAAGGTAGGGATCTACGTAGGGCAGCTATCGCTGACCTCCCTCTCAAACCAATAGTCTGAATATACCCAAAATCAGGCACTTTAATCTACAACATCACAGTATATTAGCAAAGGTTGTTATATCTTATATTTTAGTATCAAATGATAGCGCTCTTATGCTCACACAACCTTCTCTATTTACTACACATGCACATACATTATTGCATTGCAGCAGCAACAGAATCGTGTATCTTTTATCCTCATTCATACTGTAATTTTTTCCATGGTTAATCTTAAAAGTAAGCAAAAAGTGCTCCATTTCATATTATTTGTAACAAAAATATCCTAATGTTCAGTTTTAGCAATCAACTCTAGGAATAGAAAAATGAGAATCCCAAACTTTTAAGCATATTTGTTCATATATCTGGAATATTTCGAAAAAGAGCCAATGCTATGCAAATTATTTACATAAATTTTGTTCTTCAGACAGCTCTGCGCGTTTCTTAGAGGACTTAACGTTATCTCACTTGATTTCCCATTTACACAAAATTAAACTGAATTTGTCAATTAATATTTCAAAACCATTTAATTCAAATAGATCGCCTTACAAATATTTGAAACAATTACAATTTACAAGTACGTCAGTGGCTGATTGGGATAGAGTAGACTTCCTAAATAAGGGACACTTTGGACATCTGAACGTTTCTGGCTGTATTTATTGTTGCATTAATCCAGGCTGCCATTTCTGAATGATGCAGTGCAGAAATAGTCACCCATAGCTGGACCGTTTTTTCTAATATTTCAACTTCAATAATAGATTTTTGTTAGAATGTAATACTTTCTCAATTTAGTAAACAGGGTTTACAAATTACCCTTTACTGACTTCAAATATTTAACAGTACAAAAGGGAATGTGTTAAGAAATAATAGTTTCCCCCATGAATTGAAAAATTTCTTGCTGTGCAGAATACCTAAATTCTTGAACATTTAGGAACATAAAGGAAATATCGGCTAAGTCTCCTTCTTATAATCTCCTTCTTATTCATAATTACGTTCTCTACCATAACAGAGTGCCTAGAGCAAGTGTGTATTGGATTTCATTTTAGTGTTGAATTTGGAGTTTCGACTGGAAATACAGGTTTCGAGACTATTTGAATAAAAAATAAAGCACTTAAAAGTAAGGAACCATTCACTGTGTGGTGACAGTCGGTTAAACACTATACTGAATATTTTACTTAAGCGTCTTGCTACGATGCAACATAAATATTTTGAGAAAAGAATCTTCCACTCCAAACTTCTCTTTACATATACCATATATTTAAGACGTTTCCGCAGCAACTGAAAAAAGGTATAGACGTTGTTTATGTGCAAAATTTATATCAAACATTTTGTTCAGCTGATCAGTGCCAAGAAATTCCTTGCTATTTATTTGAATTTCACTCTACTTATACTCTGCTCAATTAGCAGGTAGTTGTTGCTTTTTGAAGGGGCTTCTGGTCATGCAGTGAGAACCAAGTATCAAAGCATCACTTATTGTTAAGTTTAATTTGGAATTTTTAGAAATTATGATTTAATTAGTAAAATTTTAATTTATTTTTATCTTTGGTGCTAGATCTATTTATTTGAGTTGAAAATAATAATGAACGACTTGATCTTATTCTTTCTCATAAAATGAAAATAAATATAATAATGGCAATAAATGAAATTATAGATCCTATTGTTGACCAGCTCTTAGAATATTTGACTACCTCTGAAACCTACCGTGTTCCCGTTTCCAATGTCTTCAATAAAGTATGTAATAAAAGCGATGGTACAAATAGATAAAATAATATGCGTTTTAAGAATAATTTGAACAATTCTGAATAGAGAAAGTCAAGGGAGTGCAACACATCAGATATTTTATATAATGTGATAAATTTAGTTTTGATTTAACTTCAGTACGGAAGAGATCGAAGGAAATGTTACCGGTGTAAGCTGGATATGTAGCTTCACTATTTACACCAGATTCATGTAGCAGAGACCAATGGAAAGAAGCGAACTGAATGCGACGTATGTAAGCAACGAGCTTACCGACTCGAGAAGCTGACCATAAAACATGGACCATATGGACCTTCTGGTCGAGAATGTAAGACAAACATGCGAGCTTTTTTACGGGGAGGGTTAGTTAGATGGCGTCTGCGAAAACGTTCTGCCTGGATATTTTTTTTATTCCTTTCCACAGTTCTTGTTACAGGAATACTTCCTCTGCTGAGCAGAAGTGATATTGCGGCATGCGGTCGGACAAAATCGATAGGGACTACCAAGATAATTAAAAATGTCCCAAAGGAAGCAGCCCCATGTTAAATTTATTATCGTTTTAGAAAGATTTTCTTACAGTATTTAAAGATCGGATACATGGATATCTTCGGTAAAATGCTGTAACTGTATTCTGAATCTACAATATTCCAAATCATTAATCTAGGCGTGATGTTCTGAAAGCAAGTGTTACTGAAAATAAGAAATATATCTTTATTCAGGCTTATGAGCATCTAAGCATTACAGCCAGGATGGAAGCAAGTAAGTGGGAAGTTTCACTGTACTATTGGAAGGAATGGCGCATCTAACAAAACAACCCAATCCTCCTACAGACTTCTGGCGTTTGCTAGATAATTTCTTTACATGCCTTTTAACGAACCTTGGCCACTGTTGGTTTGTATTCTTTAGAAGTCTCTAAAATCGATTTAATGGAGCATTGTCACGTTTTGAATAGTTTAAGATATATTCAAGAGATAAAATTGTGAATAAATTAAGTTTTAAGTAGAACGTAACACCTTCTGGTTGGCAAAATACAAAGCTAGGCTAGAGTCTTTAAATTTTTAAGCAAAATAGACTATTACTTCCTTTAATACTAAAAGTATGTTAAGAGGATACATTGAATTTCAACCAACGATATAATACGTCTGTGTTTGTGTGACAGCTGAAATATAAAAGGTTACGGGACCAGGTATTTACGTTCAGCGCTTTCCAAGAATACCACATCAGGATTCTCAAGACAACAACCGCCCCCCCCCCCCCCCACATCAGGCTATACTTTTTATGTTTAAAATGTTTTGTTATTCTTATTTTCTCAAGAGATGCTGACAATTCTGAACAAAGTACAACATGTTTAAGATATTTGCATTACAACTAAAATGTGTACCTTGAATTTTTGGCAATTAACTTGTGAGGTCCACTTTATTCCCAACTATATTTCTATATGGAAATTAATTGTTCTTTCACACTGGCCATGTGTAGGCTAAATTGTGGAAACGTAGAGTCAGACTGAAAAATTCAATGCCATAGCCGGGATTTGAACCACGGATCTTCAGCCTGTCTCTACGTTTCCACAATTTAGCCTACACACGGCCAGTGTGAAAGAACAATTAATTTCCATTAATTGACCTAATAGTGGTTAACTATAAAGCCCGGGCCTTAAAGTACTTACATGTTGTAAGTCGCCATTAAGGTAGTTGTCTCATGTGTTTATGAGAACTCCTAAGTGGTTTACCGGGAAAATACGAGTCAGTTGGAGAATTTAATGTCATATCGGCACGTTGGCCATAGTAGTTCAATGGTAGAGTGGCTGGACGGAAACCAGAAGATCCGTGGTTAAAATCCCGGCTATGGCATTGAATTTTTCAGTGTGACTCTACGTTTTCACGTATATTTGTATAATTGTCAATCGCAAGAGATCTAAAATATTCTCATTACATCAAACATTTTGAGCTTGCTATTGTACATAACTGATGACAAAAAAATGTTTTTAGTGTAAAACTCTGAAGGTAATCTTAGTAATAGATTTGAATTTTTTGAAATAAGTACCTTTACTCGTGGTCATGGATGGAATTTCACAGCTATCAGAAAACGATTCGCTTTTCAAAACAGTGACTACCGCCTTGTTACTTACCATAAATCCATATACGAGGAAAGACGTTTCTAAGTATGTAATGACGCTTATGTCGATTATAACGAAGTAGACAGCAGAATAAAACTTCGGTAAGCATATTTGATGGAACAGTGAGTAAGAGTAACTTATGTAACACGCCATAATTTCTGAGGCCTATGAATTTGTATGTTTGCTGATAACACTTAAAATGGGAATAACTAGAAACAACGAGATAAAAGAAGGAACCCTAATCATTTTACGTATTTTCAATACCTCAACTGTTATAAAGGATATTTGGACTGGGCTTTTATATGAGCATTACAAAATTTCAGATGTTTGAGTTATATGACATAAATGTTTTTAATGACACCTGTGAATTATTGTGACTAACATAATCGGCATTTGTAAAAGCCCAGTGGTATACTTAAATTATCTGAGAACAGCATTTGAACCCAATGATCTCCTTTTGTGAAATACGGTAAGCTTCTGCACAGTCAACTGAAAACTTCATTGAGGTAATGTAAACTCCGGCACATAAATTTTAAACTCCATATCATGGAACTACTCAGCAGTTTCCTTACCACTTTACCAACTGAGGACTAGCTATACAAAGCTTTATAGTATGGTTAAAAATGCTTTGCTGAATCCAATATTAAAACTACTGTGCATATGTTCCAATTTTATTTAAATATGCTGCTCTTTTAAGAAATTTAAACTTTTTAAGAAAATTTCGTTGGGGAGTGTGAAATACGTGAATATTTACTTATAATGTATATCAGGCTACTTCATTCTTCATGAAAACGTGTGGGAGGGTAGAGAGGAAGAGAAACAGCTACAGTGGGAAATGACCAATAGCTACTGATTCATTCAGGGAAAGTATACAAATAAAAGATAACATCAATCACCAGTCTCTCTTTAGTTCTTCCCTCCCCGTGTTTATTTATATCAGGACTGAAGTAGTCCAGCATCCATTGTACTGCATTTGTATACTTTCTGATGAGAACTCGTTGCTGGGAGCTTCCAATTTTTTCTACGTTTGTACCTTGAACTGCATTATAGTGCTTATGGACTTGAAAATATTAGAATGATTCAAATGGAAGGAGGCTTTGTATTTGAATTTAAATGATTTCGCAGATTTTCACGGCCTTTCACATTCTTTCTTATTCAATAAATAAGTATTGGAATGAAATGGTTCAAATTTCTTCGTCGTTTATTTCTATTCAACGGGCTGTGATCTCCATAACGCAAGGGAAAGACAGCTACGTCAGAGGTATATTTACCGCAGATGTAGTCATAAAATGCACCCAACTTGTAATAGTTTTCCAAGTTACGAAATCATCTGTGAAAGGATCGCTTTTGTCATCGATTTCAGAAAAGAAATACCAAAGAATTATAAGAAGGTATGAACTTATGAACGCTGTCCAGAGAAAATTTTGCACGGTTCAAGTTATCATATATTCTTGTGTCAGTTTCGGGATTAGATAGAAGTTCTTCAGCGTATAGTACAGGTAGAAATGAGGAAAACGTTACGTTACGTTATGTATAGCTTCTTCAAAATCAGACCGCTCCGGTAGCCGTTCATAAACAACACTTGAAGAAAAGATACAGGGTAATACTGTTTTACATAAACATACATTATATTAAAGGTAAAGAGAAACTACAAAGTCATTTCATTCAAGAGGTCCCGAGTTCGAATCTCGGTCAGGGTGAGTTACCTGGATAAGGTTTTCTCCAGGGCTTTCCCTTATCCTTAAAGACGAATGTTGGGTGGCTGTAAGCTCCATGGACCCTGGACACATTTGAGCATCGTTTCATCTTTTTTTTTTAAAGAAGACATTGTCAAGTTGTTAAAAGTGAGATATCCTTTATATAGAAAATGAGTAGTTGTCAAGCAGTTTTTGAGATTACTCACTCAGATAAGATGTTCTCCATATCTCCATAAGCGCTTTTCGGTCTGGTTTAGACCATCTTCAGTGGGTGTTGACCAGCTACTGAGGTAGAGAAGAGCCGAACCTTCCAAGAAACTTTTACTCCTGTGATTGTCATTTGGTTATCGTCTGATTTGTAATGCCAACTTCTGGGACTGGAACACTGTGGCTGGACACAGGTGGCTGATGGTCATCTGTGGTGTTGACTGGTTGTAACTGTTTCTCCTCTGGATGTGGATTAATTGAACTGTAGACCTGTGGTGGCGGATGAAATTCCTCTTCCCTCTCGTTCTCTGGACCAATATTTAAGTTACTGGTTGTCTGTGGGAGATGTGCTTCCTCACTCATATGTTCCTGGAGTAAACTAGATTGGTTGACATATGGGTTAATTTCAACTGGGTATATGTTCTTTAAGTTGGTCTCAACGACATCAATGTTGGATTTTTTAACTTTTTTAATAAGTTGTAAAACACTGTTTAATGGTGGTATCTCAAAATTCAAAAGGTTTTTTGTTTCACTATTTAGGATATAAATTTTTTCCCAAATATCTAGCTCATTAACTGTTTGTACATGTTTCAATAGTTGTATACTTTGGCCAATTTCATAATTGTGTTTCCAGAAATGGTTGGCAACTGCAGACTTTTCTATTTGTTTAAGTTTTATATTTCTCAAGTGTTCCGTTTGACGGGTTTTTAAATTTCTCTTAGTTCTTCCAATATAATATGCTTCACAATTGTTACATGGTATTTTATATATTCCAGATAATTTTAATTTATCAATAGTGTTGCTTAAAGGTTTTTTGAGCAGATTCTTAAGACTGAAGTTATTTTTGGGGCTAATTTTATATTATAATTTGAAAAATTCTTTTAAATTTGTTGAATGCCCAAGGATGATAGGTGAAATTCTTGCAGATAACAGTAGTTTCTGGTTTCTTTAAAGTAGTAAATGAACTTATGTGGTTTTTGTATATATGTTCATTAATTATTTTAAATAAAGTTGATTCTTTAAAGCCATTGATCTTTGCAACATGTAAGATATGTTGGTATTCTAGTTGATATTCAGGTTCAAGCATAGGTACATTTATAAGTCTGTGGATTAAGCAATGGAATACTGCAAGTTGATGTGATGTTGGATTATAGTTATTAGCTTTGATATAATTATCCACATGTGTATTTTTCCTATGAATACCAAAATTCAATTTATTATGGTACTTGGAAATTTTTAAATCCAAAAAAGGTAAGAGTCCTTGATCTATTTCCATAGTAAATTTGATAGATTCATCTTGATTGTTGAGAATTTCTAAGGCTTCATTAATTTTATCTTTGGGTATGATGGAGAAAATATCATCAACATATCTGTACCATACTTGAAATATATCTGAATGAGTAGACGTTACTTGAATTTCTAAGTTGCTCATATATAAGTCAGCTAAGAATGGAGATAATGGGTTACCCATAGCTAAACCATGTGTTTGAGTGCATAATCTTCCATTAAATGTGAAGATATTCTGGTCAATACAACTGGTAGTACAAGTTAGTAGATCATGAATCTCAGCTTCATTAATATTGATTGAAGTAAGCCACACTTGTAGTAGTGAAGAAATCTTCCCAGTTGGGACGTTTGTGAACAACGAAGTGACATCAAAAGATACTAAAATGTCACTATCACTGATTGTAATATTTTTAATATATTCTATAAGTTCAAGAGAATTCTTAATGCTTCTACTTTCAAATTTTTTTAAAGATGAAAACTTTTTTGAAACCCATTTTGCCAATAAGTAACATGGCGAACCTATGTTATTGATAATAGGTCGCATACTGTTATCTTTTTTGTGAGTTTTTGGAAGGCAGTAAATCCGTGGTAGTGTTGGATTACTGACTTTTAATCTTTTTTAAGAGCTAAATCAAAACAATTAGCTTCGTTAATAACTTTGTTAATAATTCTTATGTTGGCTTGTAATGGGTTTTTTTCTGTTTCTGAGTAGTCAGACTTTTTAAGAAGTTGCATAACTCTATCTTCATAATCATTTTTGTTAAGTAAAACAATTTGATTTCCTTTATCTGCTTTTACAAATGTAATGGATTTATTATTTAAATGTTTGATAATCTTCAATGCTGGAAAAGTGTATCTACCATATTTTAATTATTGAAGAACTTTTGTACATTGAGATCTAACATTATCTCTTTCTTGCACAGGAACAGTTTTAATATTTAATTCAATATCTGCTATAAATTCTTTTATATCTTCTCAGAAGGCAACACAGGTTTTCAATCCTTTATTTAACAAATTTAATTCTTCATTACTCAGAGGTTGATCAGATAAATTAATTACTGATTTATTGTTATTCTTGATTTTTGGAATATAAGATGGCTGACCTTTTAATATGAACAACTTATGTTTTAAACGTGTATGTTTAATTTTCATCATTTTATTTAAATGAGCATAGAGTAGATTTTAAAAATTATTCCAAAGTGCAGGCTCCAAAGTCTGAGTTAGTTCCATGTGAAGTTGATAGAGCTGCATGTTAAGTTGATTAAGCTTTTTGTAATGTAGAAATTTTTCAGTTTTAATTAACATTTTTTCCGCCATTTTATGTTGGGTGCAACTCTTCCTGTTTTTTATATATTTTCTTACAAAAACTGGAGTGACGTTATTAATTAAACATAGGTTAAGAAAGTGAATATCTGCTAAAGTATATCTCTTCTTAATTTGTAATGATTTATAAAATTTCAACTTTCTTTTATAGAAATGATGTTGAGAGTTAAAATTTGTAGCCTCCATGTTCTAATAGTTGTAATAAGTATGGTAACAGAATTACTTGTAAGCCATCTAGCTTATATATTTCATTTCGTTTCATCTATTTCATTCACCGTCCGATATGACTTAACGTTGGAGGACGTAAAACTAAAAAAAAAAAAAAAAAAAAAAAAAAAAAAAAAAAAAAAAAAAAACATATGAATGTATAACCTACATCATTGTTGTAAAACAGGAAATTAGCTTTTCAATTAGTTTTTGATTATACGCATGTACACATTCCTACATTCCAGCTAATGATTTCGGCAGTCGTGGCAATGTAGCTTCCTTCACGTGTTATATGTTGCGTCCGTTGGTAACGAAAGTTCACTTTAGTGTGGAGAGATTCCTTTCATTATCACCTAGAGGGTTTGTCATGTAATAAAATATCATCGCTCTCATTTTCTTTTCAGGTCATTCAAAAGCCTTAGCTGGACAACGTATCACCTGAATCATGATTGCGTTCATAATTATATTTAGAAAATTCCATATTCAGACTTGAAATTCGTAAGTATAAACTTTACTAGGGCACAACATTTTAAACTACACCACCGACACAGACTGCCCGTTGTTTCATGTCTAAACTACAATTTGTACTGGTTGACAACCATAAGAATTTTCCAATTTTAACTGAACATGAAAATTGGCATTTAACTTTTGTAAATAACTCAGCGCTATTAATGTTGTATGAAAAAGAATTCAGACTGACTTCAGTCCTACCAATCATTGGTGTTTCAGAAGGTACGTCCTATTGCAAAGCCATGCAGCCTCGCGGTGTATTTCGGATTGACTATGTTCACTCGCAAATTACAATAACTCATTCCACGTCTATTTTCCGTAAGTAAGATAACTAATACAGCACTAACTAGTAAACAAACGCATGTCACTCAGTGTCTGCATTAGTGAGTATGAAAGCAAGCGTGCCGTTATGTACTCATGGTGTCAAATGAAGTCCAACGTTTTGGTAATAAACTGACGTTAATCACTAATGACAGTTTATGCATGACTTTATATTTCTGCCGGACTTCACAGTATTCATGCTTTACGGAAGATTAAGTATTGGTGCTTTTTATAAACGCTTATCTCAGATTTAAATTTTTGTGTATGAAATATACTCCTTAAAGTGCTTTATACAGTTTGTATGAAAACTGACATTCATAATCTCAAACAATGTATTAAGCTGAACCTGACGCTATAAACCTTGAACTAGAACATCGTCCATATGCCTAGCCTTGACTGAAGCCACGCTTTCCCTTAAGAATACATTCCCTAGTGAAGCGCTCTGCTGAAGCTCTTTACGTATTCCATTTTAATCAAAATCGTTAAAGCCGTTTTTGAGAAAACAAAACAAATAAGAAAATTTAATGGCAAATCAAGACAAATATATTCATTTATCGTATTTGTTTCTGTGTGCAATGTTGAGATGTGCAGAGCTGCACAATTATCGCAGAATACATACATACTTCCATAGTAGTAATATTAATTATCAATGAAAACTCGCTTCGGCAATTACTATTACCGTTACATCACGCCAGCTGCAAAGTCAGCCTCTTTCCGCCCATCCACACCCGGAATATCCTGTGAAGATTGCGGTAATAGGGTGGCGTGGGATCTATTGGGCAATATGAGGTCAACATCCTAACGTGCGAATTCCAGGACCTCACCTGCAACTATTTCTGCAAATTGGCTCAATTGGTTACAAGGACCCTAGTGCATCCGTTATCAGTGTGAGCTAACATCCTGATTAAAACGTGCAAATTCCTGAACCTCAACCACCCCTATTTCTGCAAAGTGGCTGAATTGGTTACAATGAACCTAGTGCATCCGTTATCAGTCCCCCCGCCCCCAGAAGGAAAAAATTCCCATGTGGTAACGGAAATCAAAATTCAGTCCCTTGGAACACCAAGAAAGCAGCTCTTCGGGAAATAATGATACACAATTTAAAAGTAAAATCTGATATATAATTTTAATTACATAGTTGAGAACGGGTCAGCCAGCACACTATAATGTATTTTTGGACAGACGCTCGGATCAGATCGGGCCTGGGCAAGAATTTCGCCCAATTCGATTTGGAGACCCAGAATTTCTATATCACTTAGGCATATGAAGGTATTCTTAGCATTGGTTTCAAAGTGCCTAAATTGTATGCTGACCGACTTGGCAGATAGAATGAAGTTTGCTCGTATGGGTACCAGGTTATTGTGGGATAAAGGAGAATGAAAAACCTGAAAAACTGGCAAGACAAAGAATACCTACACAATTTATTGGACCAGAATTGGCCCTAGGAACATCTCCAAAAATAAAAGCATGGTAAACTATTTATTACAAAACTGTGAATTGTTGCCTTAGACTTACTTACGTGTAACAAAATCAAGCTGAGATCAATCATTACATTTATCACTGCACATGCTGCCGTAAAAAATCATCACAACAAATGTGAGTGTTCAAGGTAAGTAAGATTGTAGATTATCCAAGAAGGAAGCTGAAACAGCCGAGCATATTTTATGTTGCTATGAGGTCTTAGTTTATAGGTGATATATTGCTTTTGGAATTTTTTTTTAGAATCAAAGAAACTTGATACCATATCTGTTATGATGTCGTGTCAGTTTGGCGAAAGGTATAGACATAATGAATGGGCTTTAAACCGATAGAGGTAGTAGGCTGAAGTGCGTCTGAAGGAATGACGGAAACCGTAATGATCAACCCATGACAAGACTCTCAAATGCAGCAAATGAAAATGAAATAGAAATAATCATTATCTTAGTATCTATAGGGTTAGCGCCAATACCAGCACAAAACTGTAATAATGCATTCTTGCTGGAAGTATGGTTAAAATGTTTCGATTACGGTATAAAATCATTCAAAACTGTGATATAGTAAAGAATGCATACAATACATACAAGAATGAATACATATGAGGAGTCAGATCTTTAGAAGTTGAGTCACTACGTTAATGATGGCGATGACGACGAGGGTGTTGATGTGAGTGGGACAAGGATGACTTTGGCGGCTACTTCAATAAATTTTAAGGGTATTTGTTGAATTTTTTACAAATGTTAGAAAAACTAACTTTTTATAAATGTTATAGAAGGAGTCCTAAGAAATTTAACGTTTAATTGAGTACCAATAACTCGTTAATTTCAAAACTTTTTTTTTGTTATCTTGCCCTCTCACTTTATTTCCAGATGTTCTCCAAGTGTTCTCCATGGTGTAACACATTTTTCAGTTTCTATCAGATTTTCAGCATACATTCTTTGAAAGTTGATGAGGTCTAAAAGAACTTTTGTGGTATTCCAAAGAACCTGAGTCGAGGAATATAATAGAAGTTGGAAACTTTAAGTTCCACAATTCTCAGCACGTGGGAAATTTTAGAGAAAGGATTCTCATTTTTTAAAAGTTGCGGATATAGAGGCATGAAAATTTATATTCAGCTAAAACCTGTGTTTAACATGTTCATGATAAATAAATGCTTATGGTTTGTAGAAATTAGGTATATTAGTCTCCAATGCCTTTAACTTTCAATAGCTATCACGTCACTACCAATGCATACAGTTCCTTAGGCCCCATCTATAACTCGCGCACTCCTAAACTGCAGTTCCCACACTAACCTTTCCTAGCAAAAATATATTATCTTTATTTCTTCTTAGGCATTGTAGTGTGTGCAAATATCTAACTCAAGATTCACTGACGAAAATTAGGAGTATGTTCAAGTATCTTGTGATAAGCAGAGTTCAGTGGTCGTCACGCTCTACATCTTAGACACTGACATTTATTTGTGGGATGGCCTAAAGAGATTGGTACTGAAAAAAAAAAAGCGTGCTCATAACATTAATGGGAAAAGCAATAAAACCAAGATGAGGCAAACTTTAAGTAGGCAATAGATATAAACTAACGGGAAGTAAACTAGAAATTACAATGATCATTTAGTGCAAGCGATACCTTTGTCCTCTGATATCAGCAGATAACCTGCATCATAAGTAGTATATCCAATTATATTTTCAGTAACTCGATAGGAGCCACATTAAAAATAACAATTAAACATTTTACACAGATTGTTGTGTCTAAGTGAAAACACATAACACGGGGAAAGGAACAGAGGTGTTTTTGCTAAACTAAGTATTGATTTGTTCATGTAGCTCATTTACCTGATATATTAAATCACCTTTCTGCAATCACACTATCGGTGATATATTTTACCCTTTCCGGTGACTAAAATCTGTGAATCCAGCACAAAAAATCAGAACTAAAGAGGTATTGCAGTGGCTGGAAATAATTGTTTGTGTTTCGCAAGTACAAATGAGTCTTCAGCGTATATAGCAGGTACAGCCTATGTTCATTTTCATGAATATGCTGTTGTACTAATGTAACATGGTGACTGAATAAAACCTAAGTGAAGTGTAAGACTATTTAAAGTGACATTACTAATGTTAATAAAAGTGTTTAAAATATGCAAAACGACATTTTCGCATAGTGGTATTCACGCAAAATAAATTTAAAGAAGCTTCCGGCATTCTTACGAGTGAAGTTTACAGAATCTTTATTAGAAAAGGAATACATGAGCTTCCTATCGCTGTCAGAGCATGATACATCGGAAAATGATGGAGAAACCCCTAATTTGGTTACATGTTTGTTTATACAGAAAACTACTAACAAGGACTCAAAAATATCTCGTTTGAAGCTTTCTGTACAGCAAGTTAAGACTATCGAGTATCGGTGCATAAACGCCAATATCGTTTTTTGTGCCAAGAAATGATGGTATGTTAAATCACTAGATTAGAAATACGTTAAAATTAAGATGTGAAACATTTCTTTGGCTTTAAATTAAGAGATAAATAAGGCAATACTAAAAATAGGTAACATATTAGAAATTCTTAGGCGTCTTTGGTTTAGACTAAAATTAAACACAGGCATAATCATATACATTTTATTTTTCTGTATGAGAGTTACACTGTGAAATAAATGTTTAAGTAAATATCAAACATCCCACTAAAACAAAATAAAAAGCAAAACAGAAAAGAAAAGAAAAGAAAAGAAAAGAAAAGCTAACATATTTCTGTATAATGTAATAATCTCTGTATATATAGTGTAAAGTAAATATCAAATATTCCACTAAAACAAACAAAAAGAAAGAGAGAAAGAATGAAATAGAATGAAAGAAAGAAAAGCTATCATATTTCTGAAACATAATAAATTAATCACACTTATTAGCAAAAGATCTGTATAAACCTTTCAGTTGATTTTCTCATTTACTTTCCTTGTTATCAACTACAAAGCTGGTTTTTATACACAAAATATTGTTTTTTTTTAGTTTTTTTAAGGTACAGCAATCGCCTTTAATTTTTTCATGGTTTACTGTACGGGTTCGTACTGACTTAAACGAGCACATTTATTTCTAGGTAGCACTACACAACCAGGCTTTCCAAAATTGCATGACAGAACTTTCTTCAGCACCGGGCCAGTGAACTAAGTTGTTAAGGTGTTTTTAACACATACCTGGAGAAACAAGCATTGTTGTGTAATGGAGCTCCAATAGAGCCGATTTTGCTGGTGAAGACATCTTGTAAAGGAACAAACATAAATAAGATACTAGGAGAAATTCTAAAGTTCTCGTGATGACACTTCAAATGTTGTTTGAGTTGTACTAGGACTTACATATCCAAGCAACAAGAGTCTACAGCTAAAAGCGAGCTATGACATAGGACCATGCCCCAGGTTTATCAGGAGGTCGGTGCCAAGAAATCGGAGAAATAGAGTTGAGTGGTCCTCTAGCCCAACGTACGCAACATAAGCGGCATCGTCACATAACCAAAATCTTCTGAAAGCTTCCTTTCTCTCAATCCCTAGAACGTCCTGTAACAGTAACCAGCTTCTATGAAAGCGATCATTCTTTTAAGTGCTCCGGTTAGTGAAAAACAACTAAATATTAACTGCGTGGGTTTTGCCTTGTGTTTCGCCCCAGGAAATGAGGTGGATCGAAGCAGAGACTAATTCACACTAATGAACTGACAATGATCTAAGTGACAGTTCAAGCTGGACAAGACCAGCTACTGGATGTTTTCATGAAATACGAAATACTTTTCATATACGAGTTGCACTTATAAATCAGTGGCATGGTTTCAAAAGAGAATATTTCATTAACTCGAGAAAACAGAAGCATGTTTGTAGCACGTATTTCTTGTCTGTAGCTGTTAAGCGTTTCGTGATTTCAATTCACTTGCACGCTTCCCACAGTTCTAGTGCCTCGTGTAAGTACGCATTCTTTCAAGTACTTTTGGCATCTCTCGGGATTTGCTGACAAGCACTCAGAATGCACTCCCGTAACATTCCAGCGTCATAGAAGTATGTCGAATGCCATACGCTTTTAGGTGCTATCGCTGCTGAAACAATGATTACTAAGCCATTGGATTTCAGACGTATTTTCAGTTGTACCTAGCGACTGAAAAGAAAATCCTCAACCTAAAATCTCCGGAACTGCCTTCACATTTTTATCTCATTGTGCTTCTATGAATAGCGCATACTCTGTCCTATGTATTGATATAACCTCGCCTTTTATTTTGTGCACATAATGTTATTTACTGTGACCTAGAGTCAAAACTTATTTTCGGTAAAGTAAGGCTTCCGTTACAATATATCTTCAATATGTTTTAAATAAAGGGCTCCTGAGTTAAAGCACATTACAGCGCTCCTTCTTCAGTTGTTCACTATACAAGATACTCTTTGGACCACAGTTTATAAACTTTTAGCTTGAAAGATTAGGATGATATGTTCAGCCGGAATGAACTATTTTTCAAATCTCACTCTGAAGAGGTTAATAAATTCTGCAAAGTTTTCAAGGTTTTTCTCTTAAAATGATAAGCATTAAGTGATCCTATTTTTTAAGCATGTATACTAAGCGCAAAATGGAGAGGCATCGTTGAAATTTCGTCAAAAAATGACAAAACAATGGAATGTTCCGTTTTTTGCCTTAAAAGTATCTTCAAACATTATAGTTTCAGAATATGCCTTCTATTAGGCCCTAGCGTTATATAAAGAGTCGCTAGGTCATGATTTAAATGCCCGTATGCAAGTGGGCGTAATCATTTAAATTGTCTTCGTTAGCTTTCTGCAAAGATATTGGTGGAATTTTACGTTACTACGAGGTTCATTCCAATGACGAAATCCTTTGTGGTAATGTGCAGCGATGTTTTCTGGATGTCTGTGAAAGTAACTGAAGACTTCTGCTTCCAGTTTTACATATTCCTTTTTGCTTTTGAAAGTAAAAATTTCCGCATGTTCGTGTTTGTGATTGTGAAAAGTGGTTTTCATATAAGTGAGAGTCGTGGATAGCAGCTTATATCAAGATAAGTATTATTTAAAATAGGAATAAAGCTTGATTTAAGATTATATTGCTTTCTTGCTGCAACAGCATATAATTCATACAAGGTTTGGTTAGGGGTACGTGTATCAACAGGTGGCTATTTGGAGGCAAGGTGTAATGAAACTAAGGTTTGCTAGTGAAGTGATAATAGAATGTTCTGCTTGTAGCTTGTAATAAATTTTATGTAAAACATATACCACCCCTAGAGTTACCAGTGATTCAAATGTAGGTCACCTTTTCATGCCAATAGAAGAATTGTTGATGCATTTCTGGGCATTGGTAAGGGTCATACTCCTATGCAGAAGCTTTGTATGGCCATGAATATGAATTGAATGAGGTATTCTGCTTATAATTCCCATCTCATAGACAAAAGTAAAGAGATTAGTTAGTACTAATTAACTGGAGAGTTCCGCCAAAGTTCGCATTTTGTGATATGGGGTAAATGTCACGAAGAATTTTTTGTATCTAGAAAGAAATTGCACTTTGCAGTGACCGCAGCTGTTAGTGAATTTAATATGGGTTTTAAAGCTAGTCCAAATGTTAAGGGGAAAGTTGCAGCGAGCAAAGTAGACAAGTCCTGTTAGCAAGAAAATTAGTGGTATTAGGAATAGATGAAAGCTAAAACAGGGTGCTCAACTTTCATTGCATTTTGCAAAGAAGTGGTCAAACTGACTAAATTTAAAGAAGAAGATAATAAACTAGCTGAGGAGCCTTCGTATAGTGCAGGAGGGCTTTAAACACAAAAAATGTTTGTGTATATTTAGATCTTCAAACTAGAACATTCTCGTGTACAATTTTTAGCATTTAATGCTTAAAATACTCCACACACTGGATTTTTCAATAAATTTCTTTAAGTTTTGCATATATGTATATTCCTTGACAGGTGTTCAATAAAAGTTGAAATTATTAGCTCTATATATGAAAAACCCCAATAATCACTGGTATTGAAAATGAAAATTTAAAAAACTCAAGTAAATTCTACTACATTCCTTAAATTTCACCCTCATGAACCACTAGACATACACAAATGAGTATATACAATTTCATAACTATTATCTAAAGGAACCAGAATCCATATAGTTTCAATCATTTGTAACAAACTTTGTAAAGAATGCAACAGTTTTGGTAATGCAAATAAATTGAAGTAGAAAATTGCATTAATATTTTTTGATGAAAACCATTTTAGATAGAACAAATCATAGAAAAGGGCCAAAGGTAACCAAATTAAAAGATAAGGCAATAAGATAGTTGTGAGCCCTACATATGCTTCAGGGGAATTTTAAAATAAACAAAGTAATGTAATTTCTATCTACATGTTTAAATTCATTTATCTCCGATTTCAACTTTTCAACTTTTTTATTGTCAAAATGCTCCAGAGCCTACAATTTTCAATAAAATTATATTAAACTTTGCATACATATTCCTAAATAAAATTTTCATAAAAGTTGGTGTTATTTTAGCTGTATATTGAATACTTTATTTACTATTGAATTTTAAATCTCAAAATTGTCAAACATTTAAGGACAACTTACATAAAATATTTTTTCTCCAAAACTACTTGACATGCACTAAAAGGCATACCAGCTTTTATAACTGATATACATGGAGTCCTGAATCTAAAATGTTAAGTTTCTAAAGGAAAAACTGTATTATCTGGAAAATTTTATAAAACCTACAAAAATCACACTATAAAAAGCAATATTTTAAAACAACTATTTAAGAAATAAGGATGGCATTTGGAAGCTTAACTGGATTCCCCTCATCCTACCTAATGATATAATTTCAACTCTGGATTTAAACTCCGGATTTTAGTATTTATCACAAATGCTTCCCTTAAACCTATGGGTGCGATACGATAAATTGTTAACATACAAGGGATATTTCACATTATTATATAAAGAGAAATGAATCAATAATAAGAATAAATAAGTGCTTCACTTAGCTTTTTAAGAATGTTAAAACAATCAAAAGAAAGCATCACTTAGATGGATGTCACATCACCTTAATCTATGAAGTGGTATCATAAAACTAAGAGTATTTTTAGGAACACAAAATACAGTTTATTATACACTTAAATAACTCAGATATATGTTAAAGCAGTAATAATGTCCAAAAACTGATCATCACCTGGAAAGCCACACTCTATCTCCGATGCTCTGCACTAGGAGTCCGCTGATCACCTCAGAGTATGGAAGTCGACTACGTATGAGTTAACTATTGCACGACGGCGGTGTCATTCTGATCTGTCTGCACCGACGCGAGCACAATGAAGTCAATTACTTATCCCCTTAAATCCATTACTAACACTCGTGGGATCATTGCGGAATTGCTTTCTCTTTAGCTCCTCCCATTTTGATACGTCATAGGTACATACTGCACCGGTTACAATATAGCGGCGGAGAGGCTTGCTTCCGCTAATAAAATTAAATGTTTCAGAGATAAACTTCCACTTCCTTGAATACCTTTTACTTTGTATTTATTAAGCCTAGGAATGAAGTGTTAGCTAATAAACCCAAATAAACCATCGATATTAAACAGAAGCCACATTTCTGTGAAATACTTTAAATATAAGGGAGTAGTTTTAAGTAAATTAAGCACACAAACCCACTGAAAATCTTCTAAATATTTTGGTCCAAAATGAGGTCTGTGATTCTGCATGCATAAGTAATGGTTAACATACTTGTACTTTGGCTTAAAGCTAGCCACGATTTTGAACAAGGGTAAGAAGAAGCTTGACGTTTATACAACTATGCCAGTTATTCCAGGTGATCTCTTTGTTGAAAGATGGATAGCTAATGTGTGTAGTGTTTAACGCCCGCTTTTATTTCATGCGGCACCTCAGGTGGTGACATTCATGATACATGAGATGATTATGGAGCGCCGTTGGAAGGAGGTGGCGGGGGAAACCGGAGATCTCAGAGAAAACTAGCACCAGCACCGTGTTGTCCACCACAAATCTCATTTTATGTGTTTCCTGAGATCAAACCTGGGCCACCTTGGTGAGAGCTAAGTGGCCTAAACACTGAGCCACGGCGTGGCTCATAGGTAGGTAAGGCAGTGGAGTAGGGACAGCTAGAATTTCGTATTTGCGTAGTATGAATGTGCATTCACGTGTTAGTCTCTGCCATCATGAATGCAACCTTAAGTTATCAACTTATTGCAACTAGTTTCTAGCAGTTACTTGAGGTTCACAAGTTCAGCACATTCAGTCTTCCATAAGATAGATTGCCCGTCTCGGTAGCGTAGATGGCAGCATGTCTGCCTCACGTTAAAGGGGTCCCGAGTTCGAGTCTCGGTTAGGGTGAGTTACCTGGATAAGGTTTTTCCGGGGTTTTCCCTTAGCCTTGAAGACGAATTCCGGGTAGCTCTAAACTCCATGGACCCTGGACTCATTTGAGCACCATTTCACCGAATTCATTCACCGTCCGATATGACTTAACGTTGGAAGACGTAAGTTACAAAAAAGTAATAATAATATAAAAAAATCTATTGCTTAAGCTTCTATTTCAGTGTCTCTTCTGATGCTTTATTGCCACGCTTTCCCGAAAGAAGAAAAGGATTATAAAAAGCTACATAGCGCAAGGTTTGTACCCAACAATTCAGCTTTATATCATTATCGCTGAAACGTAACTTGTATGCAAGGTGCATAAAAGGTTTTAAAGTCCAGTGAAGCCTGATGTTGCTGTAAAAATAAAACGAGAGGCGGTGGAAGTACATAGGGCACTCTACACTAAAAGTGGTTAAATGATCCAGAAAAATCCGTTACATTCATATGACTTTCTCTACCAAACTCTGTTACTTCTATAGCTTCTCCATTCATTGCCGTTTAATTTTATACAGATCCTACAAACCATTCTGCAACAATTGATTTTTCTGTCTTCTTAATGCTACTACAGACAAAACGATTGCAGAAACACCTGTGTTACAGATTTCGTTGTATACAGAAGAAGAAACGGTACATCCAGTATTTAGTCGGATGTTTAAAATTGGATCTATAAATGCTGACCCGGAAATTTCATGTATTTTGCATCTTACAGAGAAAAACAACGAAAATGAGAAGACCTTAAAACTGGAGAGGCATTGAGATTCTAGAACCAACAACGGATAAACTGGAAATGAGTTTTTATAAAAAAACTTAATTGAAACAAATTGTTCGTTTAAAGTAAACCTTTATGTTTTACATAGTACCATGTTCGTATTAAATAGTTTACCACATACAAAATTTCGAATGTAAAAAAGAGACTTTGTAGGCTATTGCCAAGCAACGAATATGCATAATTTTATTGTCCATGGCAATGACTTATATTTGTGATATCTTGAACAAAATAGTTTGTTCCATTTTTCGAAAAAATAATACACTTAAAATTACCCAATCCTAAGACAATTATTGTGAGGAATGTTCCGATAAAAATCCTTATGTAGCAAAGTACTGAGTTCGATGTTTATCCAAATTTTTGCTTTTGGTTACATTGTTCACTCACAGAGGCACAGAAGAAGGCTTCCGAGAATATTCACAGAAAACTCAAGATTTATGGGTTTTTATCACAACAGTTAAAAGCCATTTTTGAGAGAATTAAAACTTTCGGAAATTTTCGCATGTAAAGAGAGGTTTGGGGTCGTGTTTTTCTTGAGAACCTTCGTGTCGCATTCTTTAAAGGAGCCGAATATAAACAAGAAGTGAGGTATTTAACCCAGTTTTCGTTTGGAGGTATGTTTGTTACATATACATATAAACTGTTTTATAAAGTGCATTTTTATTTAAAAAGCCTCAAAACATAAATTTCTTCTAAAATATCGATATCTAATTTTTAGATAGAAGGCAATTCGGATAAGGATTGGGATTACTACGCAAGGTATTCGGCACTGCGACTAGTCTTGATTTATTGCACCTATGCACCCAAGTGGAGCATCCCCGAGAGGAAGGATGAGGCGAAAGAAGACAAAGAGCCACGAATACCTGGAGGGCAGAGTCAATAGATTTTACTTAGATGGTGGCCTCTCCCATTCGGCCAGGACAGTGGACATCCCCCCTTACTGTAGTTTGGAAGTGGTCCCAGCAGCCCGTTTACAGACCGGCAACCGTCTTACCGAGGAGGAAGTGGTTCACTCAAGGATATCATCCCGCCATGCACCACCGAGACATCCACCGACACTTCTGCCCTGAAAGAGACCAGCAGATGAGAGATGACGTGAAATCATAATGCAGATGAAATGGAAGAACAGGAAATTCGGGGGATGTAATTAACCTACCCAGTATTTGCCTGGCGAACCGGAAAACCCCCAGAAAAGGAACCCAAGTGTCAGGTAGGTCGGTCACGGGAATCGAACCCGGCCACAGACCAAACCGCCTGAGCCATTCCGCTCGGTGTGGAAAGCAATACCTTCATCTTCTATATGTGCCACAGCATGCAAAATAGCCAGAATACTGCCAAATACAATATATAACATAGTTTTCCTTCAAAAATGTAAATTAAGATCCTGCCGAGGCATCCGGTGCCGCCCTTAAGTTTCCATTAACACATTACACGATATGGAACAAACGTGCTTACTTTATTATTCAAGTTTGGGTTATCTTCGCAATGAAAGGAAGAAGATTAGAACACGCTAATGGAAAATATATAGCAACAAGCTATGCCTGCTTATTGATTAAGCGAGGTTATTACCTCCGTCTGAAAATAGCCAAGTTCATCGCTTTCGTCGACGAAAATCCTGGCTGACGCCCTTTACTCAGCGAAAGGATTTTAATCTCCCTTCCGACTACTATAAGTCTTCCAAATGATGGGTGAATTTGATTAATGATGTTGGTGAATCTATATTTCGAGTTCCATTAGGCTCACACCTTAAAACGTGGGATAACGTTCAGAGATCGGCAAATAAGTATACGAATTTTAAGCTATTAAAAGCAACGTATAAGATCACACAGTAAGCATAAATTTGAAAGAAATTATTTTTAACACTCTGCCTTCATATATATTTTATTGCGTATACAAAACGGACTTGTCCATCTCTCAAAATCAATTTTCTTGTTCTTTGTCAATTTACTAATATAATACAGTTCAATTTTCATTCTCACTTTATTTGTTTTCTTGCCGCAGAAGCAGCCTCTTTCTTAGGTTAATCTCTCGCTGGCGAAATGAATATAATGCGTCTGTAATCTCTCGCAAGAACAGCACATGCCACAATTATCATCACAAACGCACTTGTAACATTGTGCCTGATGCAGCATCACACACGCAGTCACTGTGTTGCGAGAATGAGCTGTAATTTCTACACATTAGTCCAGAATGTTTTAGAGGGGCTAGAAGGGAAACTTTCTGAATACTTATGCTACCTGTCGATAGTGTTCCTTGTGTTTATGCTAGATGAGAGTGCTATTTATCTCTCCAAGTACTCGACGCCGACCACCCGAAGCTTAGGTCATAATCACTGCTCCATAATGAGTATCATGAATATTCATTAATTGGACACAACAACTTTAACATATGTCTTCCATTTTCTCCTACTTTATTACTTGCTAATCCTATTTATTGAGGTATTTTTATGACACAATACAAATACACATTCCGCTGGTTTCTTTGGGGACTACATAAATGGATTTCTTAAATGTTGCACAGGTAATATAGAAGGTTTATGAGCTCGTAGACTACTCTCGAGTGTCAAGTGACGAGGCGTGACTTTCAAAGCGAGGGAAGCTCCAAATAAGCATTGTCATTAAAATTAAGAGAGAATAATGACTCAAAGAACTAAGGCTACCCTTCAGTGGTCTTTCTATTGTACAGTCACATTTAGGCCCTTCTTGCGTTGCAAGACTGGACACACCACAAGCATATTCCTGGCTCCCCTCTCCACTCAGACATTCCAATATTTCCTACAGCTGGTCCATACCGCGTGAACTAAATGGAGAAAGTATGCAATTCACATCTTTATGCTAATAGTTTAAAATTTCAGAAGAATTTCCTATTTTTCAAAATCTAAATACCAATCTACGTAAAATAAAATCACTATTGCTATTGAAATGTACTAAAAGTTGTATTTAAAAACGCCACATAAAACAAAAAGAAAAAAATAACTTTTCTTCTCATGCTACAGACCTCACGTAACAAAACCTGTCAGTGTTTCCCAACTATCGAAAAGTCGCGATTGCATCCGGAAGCGAACGAAGCATGATATTAAAGATTACGAATGCGTAAAGAAGTATTCAGTATTGAATGAGCTGGCGGAACTGATCTCTTGAATCTAAGCATCTGTCAAAATGTCGGAAGCATTGCGGATGTTCGCCAATAAATTTTGAAAATGTATCCAGCACAAATAAAATATTGTTTGTCTGACTTTTCTTGTTTATCTTCCTTTTCTCCTTAAATTTGTGGGGAAGCGCTTGTCTGCACGCTTCGCCACTGTCAGTGTCGCATTCTACTAACAAATTAGGGAAAATCATTTTAAATTGATTATCTTTACGTAACATTACTTTAGTTACAGTTTAAAGCCCAAGTGTGCAAGTGATATGTCACTTTTTTACTTTTTAAAGCCACAACATTGTTTCTTTTCACTTCCTCTACTGCGAATAGGAAGAAGAGGAAACATTGCAAACCATACAAATATTTGATATTGAGATTTCATCAAAATAAAGTTATCCGTGCGTGTGTAGGTTTCTGTGAACAGAATAACTCAATATTCATAGCAGATAAAATTTAATCCCAAACTTGGTGCTTAACTTCCGCATCTTCCAAGGATCTACTATGAATATTTTAAAGGAAACACCCCCACACTCCATCCAAATCAAATTTCACATAGGAAAAATTATCAAAGCGTTTATTTTCTCAAAATGAGCTGTTAATAATTTTGATTAAAATAATAGTATTCATTTAAGCTATTTTGATAACAAATTAAACATATATCCAGCATTTTCTTTTAATACACTCTGAAACCCTTGTCATTCTGGGTAACGTTAGCAAAATAAATAGTACATAAACATTCAAATCTCTTTAAGGCTCAGACTTTATATACAGTACTTTTAGTAAAGGTAAATTTCGAGATTGTTTTTTCATTGTTAGCTTGCACTTTTAAATACTTATGCTTTTCTCAAACAGAAATTCGTTCTTTATTTTCCTACGCCCTGGCCATACAAACAGAATGGAATGTTAAAACCATCACACAACGATTCACTCTTAATCATTTTACTATCGCTTAAAAGCCTATTGTATTACCATATTATCATTGTAAACGTAACGTAACCCATGGCTTATTAGCCCAAAGTTGGCTTGAACCTGCTAACTCAACTGCCGACCTCACGCCCACGTAGGCAAGGCAGAGGTGGTTGATCATCCAACTAATACGGGGAGGAGATGTGATGAGCATCTCGGCACGCCCAGCCGGAAAGTTGGCTTTCTAGACCAGGATTTGCTACCTAGCGTAGCTCCTCAATTTCCTCACACTGCTGAGTGGGCATCGATCCTATACTCGGGACATAAAACCCATAACTCCCAGGGGTGGGATCGATCCCAGGCATATTCCGGACGCAGGGAACCAAAGCACACGCCCTGTTTCACTATGCCACGGCGCAGGACATATTCCCCTATAGCTATAACAAGAATATGGTAAACTTGTTTCCTCAAACGTTTATCTCGATTATCACGGAGTAGATAGGAGGACAAGAATTTTAAATAATTAATTTACACAAAAGTAGGCCGAGGAAGGGATGTGAGTGCACGGATAAGACTTTTATTCATATCTTTAATATAACAAGCAATAATTTGACATACTTAAATTCACATATCCTTGCTAGCTTTCCTATTTATTTCATTCCTGTGTTTCAAAAGGGAACTCCTTTCGCAATTTGTTTAGCAATTGAGACCAGGGGTATTGTTTTAAAACCCCTAACATTTTAAGGATGTTACACAACCGTTATTCAATAACTGTAATTACTCTGTATACAAAACTATAAAATCTACAACTTCAGTTTCTAATTGCATGCTAAATTTGTCTTAGAGCAACATATTTTCAACCCTGTATCGTCAAAGTTGTAGATTACTTTTACTGCTGATGGAGACACGGGTCATTATGCGGATGGATGGACACGTATGGAAGGATGGGCACATATTTAAGTTAGATATTAACATTCATACAAACAAGTTACAATTTAAGGGCGACAATAAGATAAAATTACAACAGAGAAAATGGCATTTTGGTCTGGCTTCGGGCACTTTAACCAGAAAATTGCCTATGTTTTGCTAGTTCCTCTAGTCAGTCAGTAGATTCTAAAATGCCCTTCAGCTGGACTTAGTTCTGCGAATTTAATTCTTCTTTTTTCCTCCCTCTATGGACATTCCGCTAAAGTATGTACCCAGTATTCATATAAGCCAGAAAATATGTAGATTCTTCTGCTAGAGTCGTCAAGACATTGTGCCCTCCAGCCTCCCAGTTCTGAGCCATACCATCTTTGATCTCTCCTTTCTTTCTGAAGTAAATACAATATGCCACTTTGCCCTCATTTCTTTTATTTAGTTTCCTAGCACTGAAGTTTAACTTTACTGATTCAATTTGCCGTCGGATGATGTACATTAGTGTTCTCATGAGATACCTCTCATTGTTTTTGTCATTTTTTTACCTCATTAGCACACTGACTCTGTGTCTTTCTCTTCAAACTTACTTATGGTTCACGTTAAAAAAGCGTATGAAACTCTGGCATTTATAACATTTGAAGCATAGTGTGGAGTATCACTCTCCACCAGTATGCTACTGCTGTTAGTACGGTATACTGTCCATCCAACAGAAGAAAGCAAGGCTGAGGAATGTGTAACCTAATCAGCTTTGTTGTGTTTATGCTTGCCGTTCGGATATGATAAGAATGCTGTTTTCATTCAAAACAATTTTGACACCCAAACTTAATAACTAAAACTGCAGTTACTGAAAAGAGCATTAGATCTGGCAGCACCTCTGTGACGGTTATTTCATATATTTCAAATATTTGGGAATTTGTTCTGGAGTGTTCTGGAAAAGGTGATTTATATAAAATAAAATGAGAAATAAGGTAGACCACAGAATGATAAAACTTACGTAATAGTGTTCTTAATGGTTATTACAATAATATAATTACGTAATTTTGTGACGTGGACAAATAGGATAGAAGCAATTTAGATGTACTAGAAACATCATGCACAGAGAATCCAGTATATGCAAATAGTTTGGCGTCATTCTGGACAAGTTCACTGATGTAGTAAGATGTGATTTTTTGGTGCCGTTGTGCAAGTCTGGAGAAACATAAAGTGCAACGATGCAATAATAATTATTTTATGAATGGCCAGAATCTACGAAATTTAACATTGTAATATAATATATTAATGGTTTTGCAGAATAAATTTCAAGATTTTTAACGGAGAGGAATTGTTATTTTCTACCATAACAGCTTAAAATAATTTTCACTGTGACACGACGGCCAGAGATAAGACTCATTGCTCCAGAGCGCCGAGGCATCTACAAGATTTCTTCTAGATCGTCACCAAAGGTGAGAATAATTAATTAATCATCAATCCCTAGCGAATTTTCCACAATTTTTCTGTTGCAACTGATATGTACTCTCATACACTCATTTCTTAGTAAAGATATCCCATACCAGAACTGATAAACAGTTAAAGCTCCTCTCCCACTTCATGCCCCGCTTGCCTTCTTGTGGTGGGAAGAAAATAAACAGTTCCACTACCAGAGCAGATAAACTGTTCAAACCAATCTCCCTTTTCAGGCCCCGCTTGCCTTCCTTGGTGGGCAGACAGTACCTTCTGGGTCATCTCCCATAATACCTCAAAATGTGACGGTTCTTGTTAAACATTAAGCACTCTTTTCCATAATCCGGTCTGCGTTTTCTTGAAATACTCCTGTCTTTTGCATTTTCAGGTATCACCTCCGCAAAGCAAAATCGGGCATATGACCTATATTGCTATATATATTTTCTAATATATCTGCCGGTAGATCAGGCATTTCCTTGAAGGTAAATAACATTTAATTTGCTACTCTCCTGCTTTTATTTAGTGGCTATTCCATTTTTCTCTCATATAAACATCTGCTAAATAGCATTTTGTACCTCTTATCATTTCTCATCCCTGTCATATATAGAGCCATTTTTGGAAGCCATTGTTTTGTCACAATAAGTGTATAGATTTAGTGAAAATGAAAGTAGGGTAAATGATTTGTAAGGTTTACATGCTCTTTGGTAGTCGTTGTAGATCTTAAACATCGTATAATTAAAGTGATTTGTAAATTCCGTAATGACAACTTTAAAACGCTTCATATGTTTACATTGGAATACCTAAATACCAAAAATGTGGTGATCTATTCGCATGGCTTCTTACTCATTAGCACTTATTCCATATGGCTTCTACAAACCATTTATACAAACGCTGATTTTTGGTCTATTTTTCATCAAGATAAAATTTTGCATAAACAGTTTCATTACACATGGAAACCGAAATATATTGTAACAGGAGCGTTGGAGCACCCTGTAACCAGCTGGGAACGGAAGGTAGGGGAGGACCGCGTTAGCCACACCTCTCCCTCGTTTTTCTTATAGTGGTGACAGCCAGTGGTCGGAAAGAAACATAATTGTGCGTCTGTTTTCCTTCCACCTGTTTCTCGAACTTTCGTTTACTGGAACAGTCTCCTGGTCACTAGAAACCGGCGATATTCCGATATAAAGAGGGTTACAGACAGACAGAGTCAGTCAGTTGTTGTTGTTGGTGGAGTTGGTCAATCAGTTGGTTAGTGAGTGTGAGCGAGAAGACAGTCGCAGTTCTTGGTGTAAGAGTTAGTCAGTGACGTGTTAATGAACGAAAGGATTGTGGAACGAGAAGACTGTACGAACTGTGTATGAGTATCGGAGTTTATGTAATCGCGAGTACAAGTGAAGTTGCAACGGACGAACTGGTAAATTGTAATTGTGTGCAGCAAGTAATTTTGTGTAATTGGCAAGTGTTAAACTGTAAGTCGGTAGAAATAAAGAACATTGTTGAGTGGTGTAATTGGACTTTTTATTCCACGAACCCACAAAGTCACACTGGTGTCAGGAGTGGGATGATAACATCACCGAACATTACAACCATGGACGCGGCATTGGAGAAAATTTTAGAGATGATGACGTAAATGACGGCGGAACTGAGAGAAATGAGGACGGCAACTGAAAAGCTCGCTGCAAAAACAGAAGCGGCTAAAGACAACATCACCGAGAAGATGCAACAAATGAAGGCCGAGTTAACCACGGAAATGAGAGCAGCGAATGACGGTCTGGCTACCGAAATGAAGGTGGCGAACGAGGCTCTCGCCGCCAAGTTTGAGGAACGGTTGGCCGGCGTGAGGGATGACGTCACGAACCTGGGCAAGCGGAAGGGTCAAGTAGACGACCGCCTTAATGATTTAGAGGAAAAGGCCGACAACATCGCAAAACCCCTCGCCGACCTGACAGAGGAAAACCGGCCTTATGTGTGGACGGAGGACGCCGAAGACGCTTTCCAGCACCCGAAGGGGACCCTGTGCAGTGCTTCAATTTTGGGTTTCCCACAATCGGGTGGCGCCTTCATTGTGGACACCGACGCCAGCGACCATTGCATTGGAGGTGTCCTATCGCAGATCCAGGACGGCCACGAGCGCACAAGAGTGGAAGAGGAGGAGCGTGCCGCAGCAGTCCGTGTAGTTGTGGCAGTGCCTGCTGAAGGCTGGGATAGCGCAGGCCTGAGGAGGGAGCAGCTGGCGGACGCAGACTTGGGGCCACTCTTGAGGGAAGTGGACGCAGGGACGAGACCGACCTGGGAGGACATCGCACCGAGGAGCGCCACCTACAAGTCGCACTGGGCCCAATGGGACTCGTTGAAGACCAGAGAGGGCGTGCTGTTCCGGGTATGGGAGTCACCCGATGGGAAGGCGCGGAGAGGACAGTTGGTACTTCCCCGGAGCAAGGTCCCGGAAGTCTTGGAGGAAGTGCACGCCGGTACTTCAGGAGGACACCTGGGAGCGAACCGAATGATTCACAAACTACGGCAGCGCTACTTCTGGCTGAGACTCCGAGCAGATGCTGGTGGTACACCTGGACCGCCTCGCACGCTGCGATGGGGCTGTTCGGGGCGAACAGCTTTGAGAAGGGAGCAGTGTAACAGGAGCGTTGGAGCACCCTGTAACCAGCTGGGAACGGAAGGTAGGGGAGGACCGCGTTAGCCACACCTCTCCCTCGTTTGTCTTATAGTGGTGACAGCCAGTGGTCGGAAAGAAACATATTTGTGCGTCTGTTTTCCTTCCACCTGTTTCTCGAACTTTCGTTTACTGGAACAGTCTCCTGGTCACTAGAAACCGGCGATATTCCGATATAAAGAGGGTTACAGACAGACAGAGTCAGTCAGTTGTTGTTGTTGGTGGAGTTGGTCAATCAGTTGGTTAGTGAGTGTGAGCGAGAAGACAGTCGCAGTTCTTGGTGTAAGAGTTAGTCAGTGACGTGTTAATGAACGAAAGGATTGTGGAACGAGAAGACTGTACGAACTGTGTATGAGTATCGGAGTTTATGTAATCGCGAGTACAAGTGAAGTTGCAACGGACGAACTGGTAAATTGTAATTGTGTGCAGCAAGTAATTTTGTGTAATTGGCAAGTGTTAAACTGTAAGTCGGTAGAAATAAAGAACATTGTTGAGTGGTGTAATTGGACTTTTTATTCCACGAACCCACAAAGTCACAATATAGTCAAAGAGTTTAAAAGCGAATGATTAAACAATGGTCTAGAAATTCAATACCCTTTTATAATATTGGCAGACTGTGTTACGACAGCATATTAAATATCAAACAAAACTAATGGATATCTCAGAAATGGCTAACGCCACAAGAAAGTTATTTCAACCAAATTTTAGTTTGCTTCTGAATGAAGAGGATTTCACCGGCTATTAAAAAATATGTACATATATTTTATCTGTTTCTAGCTATTTAAAACATAAGAAATTTTAGACAAAGTAGCATGAGCAATTTTTAGAAAAGCAACATTTTAGATGTAAAGTGTATTTTGGGGTGAGGATTATTGTTTTTTTTCGGGGGGAGGGGGAGTCCTGTTTTTTTGTATGTTTACAAAATTGCACTTAAATACTAAGTTTTGCCATTAATCCGACCTTTCATAGTTGAGTTATGCCGTTCATATACAACATATATTTCTTTCCTAGACATGTATTACCAATCAAATATTTGGATAAAAAATGTGCTTGATATATACTAAGTGCGTAGAAGAGAGAGAGCCCCGTCCCTCCAAAAAATTTCCATAAAGCTAAGGATAAGAGCTACCACCATTTTAGTCAATCAAAAGGAGCCAAGCCCATCGCACTTTTCTCCTTCTGGAAGCTTACACTCAGCCTGGACCAGCAACTGAAGTAACTGACTGGTTCTTGCTTTTCATCCACTCTCTCCCTATTGGAGTTCCTGCAAAATTCGTCAATTATCATGTCGACAAGCTTGATACACGACTGTTTTGTAGCTCTAGCATCAATGCGAAGTCTGCAGATGGCATTGAGTATCGTGGTTAGTAAATCCATTATCCATTAAAAAGGAGTCGATGGGATTAACTTCACAAATGTGAAATGCTACGCTATCATTGCACTCAGGTTCACCACATGAGATGAATATTACGCGGGAGGTACCGCTCCATTTCACATAACATTAATGACAGTGACACATATGTCGGTGGAAGTCTTTTTTGTTCAGGAACCGTTGGGCTTGGCTCACTTCAGCATGGTGAAAAATATGATTGTGTTTATATTTTAATTTACAGTACCATTATCCCATGTGTTTGTACGTGCTATTGGGTGGTTGTAAGCGAGTTACGCGATTGGTGAATCATTTGGTGAATCCAACATAGTTTACTCCCGCGTTTCTCAATGCTCTGGGACAGAGTAAGTGTAAAACAGAGGAAGAATGAAGCGAGAGGGCAGAGCACGCCCGTCAGAAGGAGTCACAACAGAGAAAATGAGGGGCATCCATTATGACTAGAAGGTGCCGACCGACCGCCGATAGACCAGGGAAGAGAGATCTTCTTTCCCTAGACGAGAAAGCTCTCTTACCCAGCATAAACACCAGAACCATAGTCGAGAGTTGATGGGTTTGTTCCGGACTTTTCTTTCCTCCGCCTCCAGAACATTCTAGAACTCAATGGTTAATTCCAGCAGGGCAACGTATTCGCGAGTGAGCCAGTTAGTAAATTGCGTACCTGGTGCGGCAAAACTATTCAGTGCGTTCTCCGAGTACGTTTGGGACGCTGTAAAGCCATTGGTGCTAACGCAAGAGATTAAGACAGCTTTTGTTTTCGTCTCTATAGCAGGTAGACCATCCGAGGAAGGGGCTGCGTCGTGCACACTTCAGCGGAAACTTGACTAAGTGCAATATGTGTATCTTAACCACTTAACTAAAGGGCGCACAGAATAATAAATCGAAATATATCGCTTATATTTAAACTTTTAATAATGCTAATTAACCAACATTTGTAAGCTTTAGGTTCCGACAAATTTTGTTCTTTGCAAAACTTTGATATTTGAACATCTAAGAAGTACCTATGCAGTTTTTGTTCAAATCATCTGTCATTGTAAACTGGTTGCTACAACAATCTTTATAGCTCCGGCTGCAGTACAAGCACAAGGAAAATAAATATATCTTAATAATAAAATCGTTTTATTTTTGTTTCACCTATTATTTGGATCTCTGAGAAAGGCTTTAGTTACCGTTTTTCACACCAGCGCTTTACATTAAAATAGTCCACAATGAAGAGGGAGTGAAGACAATGGTGGAGGAAATTCATATGCTTGGAAAGGGGTGGGATGGTTGAAAGAGTTAGGGAAAGATGAGAAAAGCGAGAGAAGTTAGAGGAAGTGAGAGAACAAGGGGTGTAGACACGGTGAGGAGGTGAGAGAGAAACAGAGGAGCATCTGTACGTTTAACGCATTATTCTGAACAGAGCTGCAAACTCCGTTTTTATGAACATAAAACTAGTTTTGTCTACTGAAAGTAGCGTATTTATAGTTTCCGTAAACAGGATTTGAAATGACTTTGTGAACATTTTAACGTTCGTGATAGAACCCGGTCAGCCAAAATGAATTTCCCTCAATAAAATGTTTATCTCTCTGGAGATAAACTTCTACGTTCATTCTAACACATGGACAAGTTACACATATCGTTCAGTTTGAATATTTAGAGCTTCAAGAGACTAACACCAATGTAAACTGAAACAACCAGTAAAACAGAGCATGCCCTAGATTTCTAGAGCGTTTTCTTGATAAGAGGTACGTATGCCTTAAGCGGTCGAATTAATGTAAGACTGCGCAGTTATTTCACAGTGCAGTTCGAAGCAGTTCACTTCAGTAATGCTACCCATCCATATAAATAAACAGATAACATACAAAACAGAAGAAAGTATGGAGCGTATTTGGCGTGCAGCACCGCCATAAAATATTCATTATCAAATGCTTGGAAACAGTGTGCGGAGTATTAGAAAAATTAAACCGTTTAATAATTGACTTATTTCTATACTATGTAATGTTAATAGACTTATAATTATATAGTCGCCAAAATCAATAACAGTAACAGTAATTTCATATTGAAAGAGGTCGGGAAGACCAATTAAAGATTACAAATACAACAATGTAAGAAACAACACTGCAGGATAGTAATCTGCAGTGTTTTTGCTACATACTACCATTCTGCGACGTCATTAGTGTCTATCAGGTGGCCACTAGCACTGTGAACACTACTTTCAAAACGGTGCATATTAATGTTTCATTTCGACAGTATATTATTTTACATGAATGCAATGAATGTATTACTTGCATTGTAGAATAACAAAATCACTAATGTTCACCTTTAAGTATGTCAGTTTAAATGGCAAAGAAATCAACAATAATCCACAAGTTACGACAGAAAACCACGAACTTCGTTTCAAAGCTGCGGCCCTCGTGTAGCCGTGGTCGCTAGTGTGTATATTTCTAGCGTCTGCCGCGTAGAATGGTCGCAGGTTTGAGTCCCACCTTGGGCATGGGTATTTATGTCTATATATATATATATATATATATATATATATATATATATATATATATATATATGTGTGTGTGTGTGTGTGTGTGTGTGTGTGTGTAAAAATAGAGGAAATAAACAGTAATCAAACGGAAACAACAATAAAACTATATATAGGTGTATATTTTTACGTATAAATAATATGCGTCTACAAGACTGAATAGTGGAAGGCGGAAATGAAATGAAATGTGTAGTGTTTAACGCCCGCTTTTACTACATACGGCATCGCAGGCGGTGACAGTGATGAAACATGAGATGAAGCTGGAGCACCACCAGTGGAATGAGATGGTGGGGGAAACCGGAGATTCCGGAGAAAACCCGTCCCAGTGCCACATTGTCCACCACAATTTCAATTTGTGGGCGCCTGGGATGGAACCCTGTTCGTCTTGTGAGAGCCGAATGGTCTAACCGCTCAGTCACGACGTGGTCCACGGAGAGCGTGCTTGTGCGGGTTTTGTTTTTCTAATAGTCTAAGCGAGGTGCTGAGTTATTTTCAGTACATAGCCTAATATCACAACTAAATACCGAATGCGTGTGCGTTTTTTCCATAGATATACTGCTCACGGAATTTACCGTTATCCTTCGCGCATGCAAACATCTGTGGGTAGGTTCACGCTGATCATAACAGGCACAGCGAGAAGAAACTAAAAAGTCTCGTTATAGTAAGCCGTGACCTTACGTCTGCATAGACTAGCCAGGCGATGCTTTACTAGTTCGCAGAGTACTACGTATGATATTTTCAACTTTTGCTCCTAGTGGCAAATGTTTGCACATTTGATGGCCGTGCTGTACATGTGGCGTCAGTCATACTCTGCGTCCAGCTAACTTGTATCGCATGCGAGCGCACATCCCTCCGGCCTTTAAGCATTACGTAGGTAATAAGAACAACCTATAACATAAGGGGAAATCTATGCACCGAGGGTTTGTTGCTCACGAACGATAAATTTCCTTGGAAAAGTACAGACAGTAGTTTTTTGTGTATGATGTTCGTAATTTCGCCGTTTTATGTTGCATTAATTTACAAGAATTTTCAGGACACGCCACTGGTATTTACATTATAAAAAGAAATACGTTTCGCAGCTGCATTACAGCAAGATCAGAAGCCATGTAGTAGCAGAATATGTCGTTAGCTGCAGCACTTGCGCGGATAAGGGAAAGTCGCATAATGCAGGTTTCAGGGTGCCATTAACTTCCCCTCTGTACATTAGTACACCATATTATATCAAAATGCTCACATCACGTTCTCAACATTTGATGCGCAACTATCTTAGTGAGCCGGTGCGTGACTCGTAAGGAACGGAAGAGCAATTTGATCTAATGACATGTTTGACGAGCAAAGTTGAGGGGTGCTAACAGAGTTGGAGTGTTAATGTGATTCAAAACAAGCTTCTTGTTTTCACTGTTGAGATGAACTAAGAGAAATAAGGACACTTACAACAAAAAAGAGATGCAGGATAATTATGCTTGGAAAGGAAAGACAGGCAACGCTGTTCAGGGTGGAAAAGGAAGTTTTCACACACAAGCGTGAATGAGGTTCACTGTTTCAGAGCAAAGCAAACCATCACATGGATAGAAGAGATGGAAAAATGTTTATTATGTGCTACTCATTATGTTATACTTCTTCAGTAGCCAAGATATACTATTGTGGAATGCGAAGGTTTAGGGCATCGTGCTCACGCATATTTTAATGTATAGCTTACGTTTGAAGTGCAGAGGAAAGTCATTTAAATACCAAGGGCCTATACCATAAGTGAAACGTTTAAAATGTTAATTTTACAAAGCTACTTCTGAGTTTCAAACCAGACTTCGTCTAGTCGGAGTTTATGTTGTTGAAAGCTGTACAATTTAACGAAATCCTCTTATCAGTGTAAGCCGAATGTTCCGTGACATCAGAGAGCCTGGCCTGTTAATTTACCCTGCTCAAGGCACAAGGAAAGATGAAGTTAACGATAAGGTACGAATTAGCGGGTTCGGGAAAATACATATTGTCATTTTTGCTCTTATGTAAGCGATGTTAAACACATCCCTCTCTATCCTTACCATTGTGCCCCTTAAATAGGCACCCGCTGAGCAATTTCTAAATAAAAGCTTATAAGTCAACGTAATTGATTTTATATAAATTGATAATATATTATTATAAAGTTTGTAACCGTAGACATACCATATTCCTCATCAGAATATATACATTTAGGAAAAATATTAATTGGCGCATGACGCATACTCCCAAGTGAAGGGAAGTATCTCTTTTGTGCCTGTGCCATTTACGGGCGGTCGCCAGAAGGGAGGGGTCACTCAAGAGAAGAGAAGAGGATAGCCGGATGAGGAGTCACAACACAGCAGAAGGCAGGATCCCTACATTTTTACAGACTGAAACTCCGTGATGGCATCTATCACAACGGGTCCCTCCTCCCCATAAAGCAACCAGCAGACTAAATGTGAAGTGAAATTGAAGAGCAGCAAATCTATCAACTATAGCGACCTGAAGAAACCCCCGAAAACTCCCATGGATCAGGAACTTCGGTCGAGGGGATCGAACCCACAACCTGCTTAATGCGAGTCACAAGTGCTATAGCCTGCTTCATTTTATTCGGTAGAAGTATTGATCAAAGGCGAGCGTAGAGTTTTAAAAGGAATGCTAGCTACCAAGCCACTTCCAACGTAGCCGACAATGTGATTGGTTGTACAGACTTTGCGATATGAATGAAAGGAAAAAATTGTTCAGCAAAGTGAGTGGTATATATAAATACTTTTCCGGAGAGGCTTTGAATACTGTTTTATTGCGTTAAATAAAATAGCAATGACGCACCTTTTGAGACGTCAGAGATCTCGACGCAGGAGAGGTCATGGTGCCATTAATCTTGTTCAATAAGGACCTTCAAAATTATAGCTGTCATTCCCTTACAAGACTAGTGTCAGGTAACGAGGTTTGTGTACTATGGGACTATTACTGCTCCTTCTTTTGAACTAAAATCACGCATATTCCATATACAGTAAGCGCATGGACACTGGCCAACGCTCGTGTAGAGCTCTGCTGCCAAGGTTGTAAGCATGTACGATGGTAACTCTCTATTTCAGAACATATCAGAGGTTATGAAAGCATTAAAATCTTACCTTGACGATGTTATTAATGGACAACACTGGTGGTATTGGAAAGTTTAATTTGAGAATTTGGATGTATTAAATACAATATTTCCATCCTTAGCATGAATCTCTTCAGGTCTGTTAATCGAAAAGTCACTTGTCCCAGTGATGGAGACCTTCACATACTCTTATCACAAACACATGAAAAAATATAATAATTTCAATTATATATTAGTATTTCAATTCCCATTTCAAACACGACATAAATTACGCCCGGTCAATTTAATAATAAAATAACACACAACTAATCTGAAAAATTCACTGAACATTAACTTACTGTTATTCAAGATAGCTAGAGGTAAGTGTCCAGTAGCAATATTTGAGATAAGCGTTGTGAAAAAATAGGTGGATGCGTTTTTTGAGCTTTGAGAGAATATAAGGGGTACTGATGACAGTGGAGTTGGGCGCCCTTAAATCTCCTTCTCCTCCTCCTCCTCCTCCTCCTCCTCCTCCTCCTCCTCCTCCTCCTCCTCCTCCTCCTCCTCCTCCTCCTCCTCCTCCTCCTCCTCCTCCTCCTCCTCCTCCTCCTCCTCCTTCTTCACTGCATGGTTTGGGCATATCGCCCGTTCCGGCTTCATAGATCTCTCCAGCGTTTCCTCGGTCGTCAACCACACTTATTGGAGCAAGTAAGTGAAGCCCAGTGTTGCAGATGTACGCTCTGCATTAACGTAGGAGGTACCCAGTTTGAGCCCCGTTTGTAATTGTAAACTCATTTGTACTGCATACCGTTTGTTCGTTGCACTGACATATGGAACGGATACTTTGATGGTCTACTGCGCCCAAATAGTGCGTCTCCGTACATGGTTTGCTGCTTGGAAAATGATCCGTTTGCAGTTCTGCACAACTTACAGATTGTTATCGGAGTTCTCTTCTTTATTTTCTACCCATGCTGTGTGTGTCACACAAATTAGGTGTAGGCTTGTCTGTCACCTAAATAGGAACTACACAGTCGTTCACAGCATTCAAGATTTCTGTTATTTTCAAATGCAAGGCTATCTTGCTCAAAGTGTTATGTGCGAGAAAAATGCTGGTGCCCTAATACTGGCTTCAATTATTGAGGTCACTTATCCAAATACTTTACCTATTTTAGATAGCAAAACGTGGACATCAAAAAAGCAGCTTAGGCATAGCTGCACCACTTGTCAGGGTCACAATGCCGAGGAACCGAGCGCATGTCAAAACAACTCGGCGTAGTACCTACTTTACTGTTAACGCCTCGAAACGTTTTAATAGTAAAGTATGTAATTTTATAGAGCATTTACCTTGGTTAGTTATTTCGTTCATTCAAAGAAATATATATGTCAGTACAGAGCGTTATAATACGTTTTATAGAAGCCTCAAAGGTAGTTCTATAGTTTTGACTTAAACACTGTTTGCATTGAAAGGTGCGTCTGAGGTCACATGATGTGCTGAAGGCAAAGTGTAAGTTCTTGTGCAATTCATATACCAACTCTATTATTCTAAGGTGTACAGTTTCGCTTCAACAGAAACTTTATTACGCTTGTTTCAGCAAACCCACGATTTTTATGTAGGACTACGACGGGGCAGGACCCTCTCACGCACACATTATCGGCAAACTTACTGCCAGTCACCACGAACTTGCGCGGAACCTTCACCATTACCAAATACTGACACCAAGGTTCTGGAATGGCTGAAGTCAAATAAAAACTTTGAAACGCGTCAAGGAAATTGTCCGATATTGTTGAAGATCACTGATTCAAGTTGAATATTTCCAAAGCCATTCATGCCCATTGTACGACATGCTATCCATCAAGCTCCTAGGAAATTTCAGCACTGAAGAGCGGTTTTAAGGGGAATTAAGTTGACTAATGGGGTACTAGGCAAAAACAGGACTTACCAGATAGATAGTTTCTCCTGGGCGGATTCATCCTATGGTACGAAATGTGTGTTTATTATGAAGCAAGCTACGTTTTAGTTGTCGTGCTGTGAACATACTGAATAATATGTACAAGTTGTCACGCCAACCTTTAGCAGTGTTTCAACAAATCAAAACAGCATCTTTCCTGGAAATTAAATTGTTCTTTCACGCCAGCCGCGTGTAGGCAAAATTCTGGACGCGTTGAGTCAGATTGAAAAATTCAATTCCATAACCGAGATTTGAACACGGATCTTCCGGTCTCAATCCGGTTGTTCTAACTATTGAGCTACGATATCTAACATGCCAGTATGACATTAATGCTCCAACTGACTCGCATTATTCCGGTAAACCACTAGGAAATTCTCATATACACATGAGACCACTCCTTAATGACGACTTACAGCACGTAAATACTTAAGGCCCGGGCTCTATAGTCCAACCACTATTAGGTCTATTAATGGAAATTACATTGTTCTTTCACACCAGCCATGTGTAGGCCAATTATGAACAGGTTGAGTCACACTGAAAAATTCAATGCCATAGACGGGTTTGAACACGGATCTCCCGGTCTCCGTCTGGTTGCTCTGTTCAATGCTCTGTTGTGTTCGTTACTGCTCAATGATTCTGGCTCATATTGAAATTTACTCTCATTCTCACTATTCTCACTAAAATAGACAAATTCCATGTTAAATAACGTGCTTCAGATGAATGGGTGCTTAAAATAAAAATCCACATTCGTAGGTAGTCTACAAATATGAACATAGTTACATTTAATCCACCCAAAAAACACAATTTTTAGTTGAAAATAAGTTTATTAGTTTACGATTTACGTTCTTCGTTTATTAATTTGCAAACATTTAATAGAATAATATGTGTAACGAACATATAATAGCTATAAACTTATGTCTTGTCTTTTGTTTAATTTATAATATTCTAAGCACAAACTTAGAATATTTGACGTATAACATTAAACTGCTCACATAATTAACAGAGATTTTACTAATAATTCTTTGTATGCTGGAGAAAGGGTTCATTTCCTCTTCCGAACTACGCTTACATTGTGCCTGTAAACTTTTAATTCAGCAACTTAGGGCTTATTTTGCTAATTGATACTTAATATTTGAACTATTATGGTCTATAGTCTATTATAGAAAATCAAAATAACTACTTTGAATATAAATTGCTTTAGCTAGTTTGCATAAGGGTAAGTAGATAAAGTCATGTGAGTGGGTTCATTAGCAACTTGTTTTTACCTTCTCAATGCTTTCTCGTCAGCAAACATGGCCACTTACCTTCCACTTGTTAACTGACTGTCGTTTCTGTTCCTTCCAAAACCATGTTCTTCACAGTCATAGTGGAAGTACTTGAGAAGAACAGCGTAATAGATTCAGGAAAAGAAAGAACAATATATTTTAGCACATATCAAGAGCATTGGATTGGATTGCAATGTGTTGAGGGGATTCGGCACGTCGACCAGACTGGTCTTTTGATGTACCTATGCCCCCAAGTTTGGCACCCCCGGGAAGGAGGATGAGATCAGTGGAGACAGAGGGTGGGTGACCCCAATGAGTCACTGCAATACGGAAGGCGGGGTCTTTACACTTTACTAGACAGAAACTCCACGGCGGTCCATCTACCGTGGCCTCGAAACACTCAGGAGGGCCGTTCGGAGACCGGAGTCCATTCCGCCGGACGACAGTGTTCACTCAAAGCATATTATCCCGCCATGCACAGCCTAGACTCACGCCCACAGTTCTACCCTGAAAGAAACCACCAGATGAGAGATGATGCGAAATGATAATGGAGGTGAAGTGGAGGGACGGGAAAATTGGTCGCCTAGCGACCCCGGGAAAGTCCCCGAAAAACCCATTTGTCGAGTTGGTCGGCCACCGGAATCGAACCCGGGCCTCCCGGACGTTACCGCCTAAGCTATCCCGCTCCGTTATCAAGAGCATACTTCCCTATTGCAATGCTCCCATTTGATGGTAAGTCAGAGACGTAAACTATATGACACTGACAAAGGCACAGATAACTATGCAGTATTATGCTAACACAACTTTGCAGTTATAGTAAACCAAATATTTCTCAAAATCGATTATCCATACGAAACTTCCCAAAAATCAAAATAGTGAGATACACACATGAACAAGAAACCGAATAATATATTACCACCTTTGGAAATGAAATACTACAAGCTGAGACTGCCAGACACTTCGGTTCAAAGGTGGATAACGAGGTCACCTGGACCACCCATATCTGTTCCTTAATTAACGGAATAGGGCATACAATTGCCAGTTAACATATTAAAGATTTCTTTCCGCTATCCTTAAATCTCAAGAGAATTATATTAATCAATAATAAGACCAGACTAGATATAAATGAAGGTGCACGATATGGACCTTAGCCTCAAATACAGAAGTAAAGAGATTTGGAACATTCTGGTCCTATGAATAACAGTAGGCACTTCGAGTATGTTCGCAATGCTACCATTCATTCGGATCTTGCCAGAAGAACTGCAGATGCCACACTTCTCTCCTGCTACATTCGACTTTGTAGATTCTTCAGCAACCATCAGCCTCCTAAAACGGATTCCTCTGCATTTATCACCAAAGCGACAATATCAAACTATGAAATGAAAACGTCATATCGAACTTCTGGAACATGCTGGATAAAATTATTGGAATAAATGAATTATAATCTCAGCATATACAGCATGTATAGAAAACGTATAAACTATATAATTGTAGTTCAGCTATAACTCACAATTGTGCAATGAAATGAAAAATAAATAAATCTCTCTTTATAGCTACCTCTAAGGTTATTTGCAATTTACATGCTGCTAATTTGTGTCATGCAAACGTATCTCCGACACTCGGGGAAGCGCGCCATGGCTCAGGGGTTAGACCGCTTGGCTCTAACCAAGGCGGCCCGGGTTCGATCCCAGGCGACCGCAAAGTGACATTTGTGGTGAACAACATGGCGCTGGGGCGGGTTTTCTCCGGGATCTCCGGTTTCCCCCGCCATCTCATTCCACCGGTGCTCCATCTTCATCTCAGGTATCATCAGTGTCATCGCCTGTGGTGCCGTATGCAGTAAAAGCGGGCGTTAAACACTACACATTTCATTTTTTTTTACTCGGGGAAGCGAGGTACTTTTGACACGTCAAGCATTTTATTGCACTGTAACTATCCAGCAAAAGTATCTCTCTCTACAGGTTAATAGAAATTCTTAAGTGGCTGGCTTCAGATTATATACACCGTGCGAGATGGCAAAGTATGACGCTCGCACTGGGGATATTAGCAGTTTGAATCCCGCCTGAACCGTCCTTCCCGAGCGTCTCCGGTTTTCCTCCAGTCTTCAGAACTGGCAAATTCCGGGAAATACTAGGTTTCCTTCCCAAATATTAATTCACTGTATCTATAAAGTGTTTTATATGTAGTGACAATAGGGGTTAAATACTACGAAAAATTTGTTTACATTCTGAGCATTATATCGATACAAATAAGAAAACATGCAGCCGCAAGTTGATGATGTGCATGTGAATACGTCAAATGAGCGCTGTGTCTAAATACCAACGTACAGTACCAAGGTGATTAGTGATTTGCAGTCTGTAACGTAAAATTCCAGTACCGGCTCCACTTCATTTCCTTTTGTCCTGACATTAATACGTGGAAACCTCTATCAACACTAATCGTCACCTAATGCCAAGTATCTAGTTATATAAGTTTTAAATAGGTAGCGTTTGTGATGAAGCAAAGAGTGCCTTGTAAAGAGCGTCACTTGCACATTTATGGACATACTCTCCTTTGCCATTTATACAGCTGTAAACAAAATAACAATCTTCTCCTCTTTTCACTTTCATAATACCATGTTGCTGGAATGAAATCTCCGTTTTGTGCAGCTGTTGGATTGCCATTTTGCTAGATATTATCTGGGTCATAAAGACTCGTCTTAAAGAGCAATGCTTATTCACATATACAAAACAGCTCTCCGTCTTGTTCCTCCCGTTACTTCTCCGTGGAATTTGCATGAAATTTTAAATTTATCTTTAATATACTTATAATTGAAACATTACGACTTCATTTTACACTATTCTTATTGCTGAGCTAATGGATGTAGGGCCAGTAATAAGAGAACTCGATACATTATAGAGATATACATAGGCTAAGGGTACTACGGTGCAGTTTCTAAATATTTCAGTTTATAAATAAGTATTTTCTTTTTTGTCATTTGCTGCTCTTTCGCAATGATAAGCTTGTTTTCACACACACACACACACACACACACACACACACACACACACACACACACACACACACACACACACACAAACTAGATCTCTGTTTTGTTTCATTTATTTTTGTTCTCATGTATTTCTTTTTCATTTCCTTTTCCTTTTTTCTGATTTAATTACTCCAGTTAATGAGCTGTTCCACATGATGCAAAAATTGTAATTTTGAAAAAACAAAACTGCTACCACGTGATTTAAATAGATATTACGCCACAAACATAGGCATAGCATATTTTCAACCATCTGTCTATTTCAGACTTTATCAATTTTTAGATATAGGCAACTTTAGTAACCATTTGTCCATATTGCCCGAACTGAATATGTCATATGTTGAACAATTTAATATCCTTTTCTTAAAGTTCACTCTCTTTCTGTTTCTGCTGAAATTTTGAGCAAGTTTATTTACATGTACATCCCATGGAACATTTTAAAGCACAAAGGTATAAGAAAAGTAAAGGCAAATAAAAGCAATTAGCAGTAAAGACTCGTTAGGTGTGTCCTCTGACGCATTTAAATGGTCAGGAATTTAAGCTTTTAAGGGACTTTATGTGGAATTGAAATTTCATATATATTTTGAATATAAATCCTATCTTTTGATTTTCTAATATATATATATATATATATTAAATGTTAGCAAGGATACTACTAAACGAGTTGCTGTATCGTAATATAAAGGAGAATGTTTCAATGAGTAATATATTGTGCAGACCTGGCCATGGATAGTAACGGATAATGATACCACATGACCAGATCTTGCACGAGAGGATTGCTCAGACGGGATTACGTGCTTTGCTGAGAGGTTGTGATATTCTGTATAAAGGTTCAAATATATTACGAAAATTCTGGAACTACAATTTAGACATGAAAGGTTTACTACAATAATAGAAAATACACAAGTGGTCCCATGACCGTTACCTGGCTTACACAGGAAGGACCTACGTTCGTCGTCGACAACAGCTCGCTTACAATAGGGCGAGAATGCTTCCTTATACAAGCTTCACTAGAGAGGCAGAGGTCACGTGACATGAAATCTCACGCACAATTCTAGTCTAATGATCCAACAACATACTGTTTGAATTAAACAAAACAGTCATTTGTGACAGCATTTCATCCACTAGATAAATGTGATAAAAGTGTCGTGTAGCGTGCCTGCGTCACGTTCAGGACAGACCAAAATGTAATCTCGGTTAGGTTGTCTGTTTGTTGGGTTTTACGTCTTTTTTCCTTACCCTAAGAAAACGAACTTTGGGTCGTTCTAAGTCCTAAGTACCCTGGAGCAATTTAGTATCATTTCAACAATGTCGTTCATACATTTACTGATAACAGGTTACATGATATCAAAAAAGATTATGAGTCACGTATGAAAGATACACAAAACGCAATTTCCAATAAATGATAGAAGCAATGCTTTATGCTGTAAGGTCGTTATGTATACTACAGGAAACGAAGGAGCTTATATTCTTTTATCAATATTCAATATAACAATATAAGAATATAAGAATAAAGCAATTCATTGTCATCTCCTAGTAATCCTTGTAAAATACTTCTCAGCTGCTGAAATTTAATTTTAGAATTAATATTGATTGTGTCAAAGCTTGAGAAAATCCTACTCAGTATGTCTGTTAATGTAAGAACTTAATAAAAGGACTCACAGTTTGTTTTGTAGCATGTGAGACCAGACCAAAATTATTAGAACCTGTAGTTACCGACGCTTCGGAAACTTAGTTTAATAGTGGTTAGTACATGTTTAGGCTTAGAATAATGAGTAATTCTATGATTGCGTTTCATTTCTCCATTTGCCATGCCTCAATTATTAAGTTTTCATTTAGCTAGTTAAAGATATTAATCAGTTCCTCAGTTTGTGCACAGAATTAGCTACCCCCGAAAAGGTTTGCTATTGTTCATACACTTAAAAGCGTGCAGTAAATAAAACAATATAGTCGTAAATATAATGATAATAATAGTAGTAATCATCATCATCATCATCATCATCATCATCATCATCATCATCATCATCATCATCATCATCATCATCATCATCATCATCATCATCATCATCATAATACTTCATCTTAGAATATTATTCAAAGTTGCTTTCAATTTATTAATTAACTCGCACACAATGTGAGTATACTTTCTCACTGCAAGGGAAGCGTTACGCAATTTCAATATAATCACAAAAAATGTAAATTAAATATAATTAAAGACCTTCAGCATCTGTTACTCTTTCACGGCATCTCATAACTCAAGCCTAACCACTTTATGGAAACGGAAATAGTATGGGCTTTCCAAAAGTCAGAGGACCCTAATACTTATTCTTAGACTGGGCTACATAACGGACGGTGACTCCTTCCACACTTAGCACATTGTCATTACCATCTTCAGGAGGAAGGGGTGATAGAAAGGAATCACAGTATGTTATGCAACACAGAGACGCGTGGATGTCCCTAATAATTCCTGACTCGAGTCCCGCCCTATTGTCCCAAGCATCCGCGTCAACTGTATGACACCACCATACGCCATGAAACACAGAAATACACCCAAAAGCTGGGAAAGAAATTGTATGAGAGAGAAGTGATGGAAAGGAGATCGTGGAAGATCAGAAAATACTCCTTCATTCGCTTACCGATTGTGGTCTATGGAAATCGAACCATAGACCTACGGAACCATCTCGGTATGTGTAAATTGGTCTTAGCTAGTTGTCTCTTTTTCTAAGCAGATCAGGAGAACCGAGGTGATTTGATTCGCTACTCCATTCTATCTTTGCTTTGGAGATATTACGTTAGAAGAAAAGATGCACAGTCATTTCCGGAGGGAATGAAGCCAGTCCTTCGTGGTGTTTCCATGATTTAAAAATGTATTTTTCACAAAACGCACTTGTAGGGTTAATAGCAGTGCAGGAATATGAAGAAAAATGTCTTCAACCTACATTACCATACACACGGGTTGTGCGGAAAAGGTCCTCTGTTATTAACTACGACGTCGCGCCTGAAATAATGGGGAAGTGGGCATAAAGTTTAAAAACACAAGTCTCCCGAAACTCGACAACAGGATTTACGAGCTGCAGTAGTAAGGCAGTGATCAGTGCTTTGGCTGAAGTCCCAAGCTTGGTCGTGACTTGAGAGGATCTGTCTTGTCTTTCCTCAGCCCAAGGGCTGTATCACTACTAATGATCTCGGCACTAGAAGTCGGGTTTCGGTTTCAAGATTGGAAACTAAAAGGCCTTGTTTAGTTCACTAAACAGAAGCTCATTCCCCACCTCTCACACCCACACTCATGCACAAGCAACCAGTCCAGGCAAGCGAAACTGGTTGCTCCTCTCATGAATAAAACAATTTACTATTAGTGGCGATAAATTATATGTAAGAAACGAAATGAAACCGATACACAATCCGAAAATCTTAGCAATCAGGTTAATACGGAAGGGAGTGAGATTCAATAACGTATAAATACTACCCTCTACTCTTACGAAAGTTGTGGCACAAAATCACGTTATACTCCCGCTTTGAGGCGGTGCCGTGGCGGAATGGCTAAAGCGTTCGTCTCTCACCAAGTTGATTCGGGTTCCATTCCAGGACCCGCATGTACATTTTGTGGACAATGTAGCGTCTGGACAGGTTTTCTCCACCATTTATCCTACCACCTGCTCCATAATCAACTTTTATTTTATCTATTGTATCGACATTTTATATCATCCATTAGGGGAGCCTCCGCGGTAGTGTCTCCATGGCATATGCATGCCTTAAAAAGTGAAAGAAATACAATTGTAAGTTATTTGTACACTCCTAATGCAGTCGTATTTCTTATTGTACAAGTCGCAGTGAAATGTTTAGCCTATAAACAGTTAACCACTAAACCAGGAAGTCATTGCAGGTTATCAGTTGGCAACTCTACGTTACTATTCTGTGGATCCGTGATGGGTCAGTACTATTTCAAGTCTAGCACGAAATAACGCCGTCCTCTATGATGACTCTGGACTTAAGCGTAGAATGGTGTGGCGAAGGGATCGGAGAAATCTGTGCCGGTTATTTATTGACACACGTATCAATAACAGCACTCGCCAATCAGTGGTAACAATGGTGGTCACACACACTAATACTGTATGTTACCGAGCAGGATGGTTCAGGTGGTTTCGTCTGTGATCCGCATTCGGGAGACCCGGGTTCGATCCCGGTGGCCAAGCATCCTTACCCATGGGTTTTTTTCGCAAGTTTTCCGTGTCGCCAGGCGAATGCTGGGTAGGTTAATTACATCCTCAGAATTTCCTGTACCTCCATTTCATCTCCATTACCATTTCAAATCATCCCTCATCTGGTGATCTCTTTCAGGTTAGAAATGTCGGCGGCTGTCTCGGGGATGCACTGCAGGATGATATGCTCTGAGTACACACTTCCTCCTCCGGTAGGTCGGTTGCCGGTCTTCGGAAACGAGTGTGGGACCGTTTCTGAACCGCAGAAAGGGGGAAGGCCGTTGTCCTGGCCTGCCGCGGGAGGTTTCTAAGTAAAATGTAGGGACTCTGCCCTCTGCACTGTCGTGGCTAATTGCGACAGCGGTCCTGTGCCTCCTCTCGCCTCATCCTTCCTGCCGGGGACGCCCCACGTGGGGGCATAAGTACAATAGTTCAAGACAGGTCGCAGTGTCGAATCCCCTCCGTAGTAGAAAAAAAATATCGTACGTTGAGAAACGACAGATGAGCCACTAAACAATAACTGCAAAATTGTACACCCTAAAAGGTAATGGAAAACTGTATATTTTATATCACATACGTCATTTCTCCTTGTACATATTTAGTCATTGTTATCTAATGATAGAAATGTACAGCAGATGATAGGAAAACTAAAAGCTTTTGATTATAAGAGTACTGATATGCGATATTTTCATTATTTAAGTAACGCAAATAAGGTAAGCTTCTTACTAGTGGCCCATTTTCTACATTTTGGGTAGTAACAAGGTAAAACTGAAATACATGGAAACATCTAATCCTGAGCACATAAATATACAACCAAAATGTGACGTTAACCACGTTAAAATTAAATGGACATTTACACAGAGAATAAATATTTCTGCAGAAGTCAAAAATATTTTATTGTATTTTTCAGTCATTTTGTTTAGGGAACTAAGCTTCATTCAGAAAAGAGGTGTGGTGGACTTAGTTTACGTGTCTGGGAACATTAAGGTGTCTAGAAAAGATCGGCTCAACTTCCGAATCTGACGCATGTGATTAATTCCGTGTGGTCATTGTAGATGGTGCTTTGATCACCATTGTCATTAATTTCTTCGCCCTCATATGAGATATTTGGCTGTTCCTTGACAGGCGTCTGACACAAAGCTAACCAATTGCACGTTCTCCATAAAGGAAGGAGTAAAATGGAAATAATGATTCAGATATGATTTTTTGACTAATATTTCTGCATCAGAGCTCATCAACTGGCAAGTAGTTAAATACTGAGGCGATACTGTTAGCCGTACTGAAATGTATCTATGCGGGAAGCGTTATATTAGTGCTCTGTGTATTGGGTGGGCAGAGTGATAAGTTTGGCGAATTATAGTGAGGGAAAAATTACTTTGTGATTGACACACGGTCTTTTGAGTCGGCCAGTTTTATCTCGTGGACCAATAATTTCAAGAAGACAAAGCTGGGGATTAGCGTCGATTGCTTAGATAATTGACGAACTCTCCTATAGATTCCAGTCAGGTATCGGTGTCAGTCACAAAGTAATTTCTCCCTCACTATAATGTACGTCCTAAGTGACTGAATAAATAATACTATTTATTGAATAGACAATACTAGTTATTGAACCATGTATTACAAATAATAGAAGGAAAAAACCGCTTAATTAAATGACGGTGGCGGTGGCGGCGGCAGAGGTCACCAGCTAATGAACATTTACGTCAAAATTTAAAACGAAAGTTTGGTTTTCCTTATTACTTATTATTGGAAACACAAAGCAAAATACTATTTACAAAAGGGAAACAATATGATCAATTGCAAATTTTATCGGAGAGAAACCGGAGCACATTATAACCTCGAAAATTAATTCACTTCTGCACTCGATTAAATAATTAATTGAAATAAATGACTATCTACTTTGTCTTCAAAGAATATGCTAGAGAGCATGTTTATTTCCTTATATATTAGATACATTTAACAACATTTCCTGTTCGTTTATTTACAGATCTATATAAAGTCTATCCAGATAACTTTCAGAATGTCATGTAACTAAATTAAGTGTTTATATTGACATATTTTAATAATGCTTACGGAATTAATTGGCGTATAGTCTGTTTAATTTTCTGAATTTGTTGATTAGCAGCTATCAATTTTTACAACTTTCAATTGTTATTAATGTGAGGATCGGCTTAGTATGATCACATAGTGATCCCTTATGGATTTATTTGAGCAACAATGGACTATGCTGCGGAGGGAACTCGGCGCGGAGTACCAGTCTTGATGTGTTATACCTATGCCCCAAGTGGGACTTCTCCGGGAGGAAGGATGAGGCGAGAGGAGACAGAGAGCGGCCACCCCAAAGAGTCACGACAGTTCAGAGGGCACAGTCCACACAATTGACCGGTTGGAAACTCCTGACAGGCCAGTACAGCCGACATCCCCCCCCCCCACCGTAGAGTGGATCCGACCACTTGAGCTGCTGGAGTGCGGGCGCAGACCCCTAGCACTCCTTGTACTTCTGACGTTACCAGAAGTACCTCGCGCCGAACATTCGAGCACCTCCCGATTGGGATTTTTTCGGATTGGGTTGGACTGGAGGGGCAGTCCGTTCCCGCCACTCACGGGAAATTGGGTACGTCTGGCTAGGTCTAGGCCACCCAGACGGGTCAGAGGATTGCCTAAAATGTCCAGGTTTACTAGCTTGCAGAGCTAATAACATGGTGTGCCAGATCATCGGCGTCCCTACCGAGGTTGTTCGGAAGTCTTCCCTGCGGGTTTGACGCGCGTTAAGTGGTGCATTCACTTTCACCCTGCTTCTTACAGAAAAGGCGTTGGACTACCTGAAATACCCACGGAGGCACCGTTCCTCCCTGGCCATAGATTTAAATCCCACCCACTGTGGTCCTGAAACGGCCCACCAGGCCGACCCGGGGACCAAAGACCATCCTACCGAAGGAGGAAGTGTTTACCAGGAGCATATCATCTTGCCATGCAGCGCCAAGACTCCCGCCGATACTTCTGTCATCAGCTGAAAGATGATGAATATGGTAGAGGGGGGTTTGCTTTAATTTTTTAAGAGAATATTCAAGAATTTTATTTATAGTGCAATGATAATGGAGATGAAATGAAGGGAAGGGAAACTCGGGGACGTAATTAATCTACCAGCATTCGCCTGGTGACCCGGGAAAACCTCCGAAAATCCCATGGGTCAGATAGACTGGCCACGGGAATCAAACCCATACCTTCCGAATGCTGGCCACAAACGAAACCGCCTGAGCCATCCCGCTCGGTCAGATTGGGCACTGTTATGAGTCAAATTAAAAACATTTTACATGAACAGTTAGAGTGAGAAAACTTTATTGTGAATGCGCTCCTCATACACTGACTGCCGATCAAAAACAACAATGTACTGATTTCTGTTAAAGGATTTTGGAAAAGATCCAAAGTCATACTTCAAATTTGCTAAGCAATATCGTTACTTGCGATGAATTTTTGATTTGTTATTATAATCCTGCAAAGAATAATGAATTGGACTCAATAGGTCTTTTGAAGGGAACCGAAGCCTACAAAAGTTGAGTAATTCGCAGGGTTGGTAAGAGATGGTTGTTATTTCTTGTTTCTGAAATGGAATATATTGTTTCTGCAACATTCCACTATGGCTGTAATATGTCTGCCAACTACTAAACAAAAGTCATCTAACCACAATTAAAAACAAAGCGCCGTGAACGATTCATACAGGAAAACACAATTTTGCAACAGTTGAGTATTTGGATGCCGTACAGATCAGCACCATAAAATCTCTTACTACACAGCCCTGCCCTAGATCCCTGCGGTATACTTTGTTTTCAAAAAATAAAAATGAAACGTATATAATCACTTTTTGCCATTCGATGAAGCACCGACATATTATAAATAACCTAGTTTCAGGAAGAGATCCATTATTACTTTAAGTTCTAGTTTCATAGAATTCAAATATGTGCTGATGTTAAAAGAGAACATTATAAAAAGCAATTTATATCTTTTGAAACCAGCTCTTATCTGATTTTCTAATGATGTCCAGACTCGCTGTCATATAAGAGTAAGCTTTTATCACTTATTATTGTATATGTTATGGCGTAGATACCAATCAAAACCTTGACAGATTTGCTGAAATCCATTTTACTTAAAGCCTTACTGAAAATAATTGATTAGTTCGTTGCCATTTAAATTAATGTCATGTATTGGTCATGTTACAGAGACACTTCCGTTGGCCGTGGAGCATAATGTGTGATTCATTTCGCCATCCATTTCCGCAGTTCTTGTTTCGACGACTGTTCTTAATAAACACTCACCAGGAATTACTTGACGTTCCTTGTTCTATATGCTTGGAAAAGGTGCTTTTAAGAAGAAAGCACTGCAGGCCTAAATTTAAAGGAACCTTCCCGGTATTTTCCCATTACAATGACATATAAAGCAACTTCAGGAAGGTCAGCTCTGGTAAAGGCTCCATTCGAGAGTCCGTCTTTTAACAATTTCGATCACGATTTAGATTAAATCCGCTACTAAAATATTACTGAATATATAAGTTTTGAAAAACGGATGCCATCATTTAGGGAAAGCACGATCCGTATACACCTGAAAATTTTCAATAATAAACTACTTACATATTTAGATACTTACATAATTACACATTACTTCTGAATACACAATTGGGAGGTCACGTTACACTATTTACATCTCAGAGAAAATGTTGGAAGTGGCCTTCACCAGTATCTATACATGTTTGCACTCATCTCAACACATTCTCTGAAGTTTTACAGAGATGATATCGAATTGAGAGAACATTATTTACAGTAAGATGGAGCAACGTGCCATACATCTAATGACACCATGGAAACTGAAACCAGTTTCTTTGATAATCGAATAATCTCAAAAGGTCTGTGCCCCCCCCCCAGATACCCTGACCTAACCTCACCAGGTTTCTTCTTGTGGGGATATCTAAAAAAATAGAGTGTACAAGAATAGTCCATGGACAATGGATGCTCTCAAGGAATCTATTCGAACCGAAATAAGTAACATTGGCGAGGATAATCTGTAAAACTTCAGATAATGTGGTGAGACGAGTGCAAACATGTATAGATGCTGGTGGAAGACACTTTCAACATTTTATCTGAGATGTAAATAGTGTAATGTAGTCTCCCAGTTGTGTAGTACATTCTCCCTAAGGAGACATTGGTTCAAAAGTTATGGCATATTGAAATGGTTCAGCTTTATATGGATCGCACTGTAAAATCTGAAGTATGGGTTACACCTATTTAACTGCATTTGTCAGCTAATCATGTTTCGGATAGATAGAGTCAAACTGAATAATTCAATACCATGGCCGAGATTTGAACCACGGATCTCCTGGTTTCTGTTCAGTCGCTCTTACCCATTGGGAGGACTGGACGGAAACCACAAGATCCGTGGTTGATATGCCGGCCGTGGCATTGAAGTTTTCAGTTTGACTCTATCTATCCAAAACCTTAGCCTATAAACGGCTAGTGTGAAGGAACGATTCATTTCCATCAATTAACTTAAATAACTAAGCATGTCTTTAAACTTATCTTAATTCATTCAATTACAATCGCTTTTATTCACTTATCTACTTATATATATATATACTTATTTACTTATATATTTATTGTGTATTTAATTTCAATTTATGATTTCTTATAATTAAATGAAATAAAATGTCCTCTACAGAAGCTTTTCAAAATAAATGAAATGGTATATTTTAAATTGATTTCCAGAATTTTACATTAACATGGCTCTTAAAGGTGAATTAAAATCATGGTATTCTATGCATTTTGGGGTTTCTATTGGAAATCAATAAGAAAATTTATTTTTAGCTCAGATTAGCTAATAGTAAATTTAAGCAGTGAGTATAAAGGTTATTCTGTATTACACAAACTGCCAGATACTTTGGAGCGAGGGGCGAATTTTTCCATTTGAAGTTTCTTTTTCATAAGCTAAGGGGTTGTAAGGCACTCTCTGGTTTCCCCTTCCGGCGCCAATTAAAGTGTCACTTGATAGCGCAGTGGGTAGAGTGCTCGTATTAGTCGAAGTTGCGTATCGATGATGAAGTCGGACGTTCAGTCTTTACTAGTTTAGTTCGATGCTTGTACGTTTTTCTTTCCTTTCTTTTTCCTACTTTTTGCTTATTTGTCTTTCGTGCTTTATTATTAACCCTCCGTTAGTCCTAAATGTATTTGTCAGATACATGGCTCAATTGTTTCTCAATATCTTACTAAGAAATAAAGCTGTGGACTTACCGAGCTAGAACATTTTAATTCTATTTCAACGTTTTAGCTAGACCGAGTACACAATAAAGGATGACATCAGTACATGTATAATGACGTTTCTGATAGGCACATCGCGGCAACTCACATGACAGATTGTTGCTGCTAGGTAATAAGCAGTTAATTGTTGTGATAAATCATCTAGGTTGCATCAGATTTTGTGGTCAGCATATATTTGTTTTCCGTATTACTTCAGCTATTTAACTATAAAATATGCAGAGACACATATAAACAGGAAACAAGAACTGGAGGACTTACTTCGACAAGTTTCGGATGAAATAATAGAAAACCGCCTGTTATAAACACTGTGTATAAATATAATTATAGAACATAGAATTAACTGAATAAGTTGTATGACCCTAAAGCACAAACGACGGCAATAAACAAGACAAACAGTAAAATTCATATACAAGTACGAAACAGTGCATGATGATTATGATTAAGATTTTGCCGATAAACAATAACATTGTTAATATTATCTGTCAGCGGAACAGTCATTTATTCCTATTAGTTGAATAAAAACTTAGTTCAAACATTCTAATGGAGAATTACCTCTATATTACAGACGCTTCATGGATGCCTTTTGATAAGTCAAGTTTGTATTACACTTATTTTTATTTGAACACTAATGTTAAATAATTTATGTCCAATTTATGCACAAAGATATAACATATAAACAAGGCTGTAAAAATAAACAATAAACAAGAATTAATAATGGAAATACTCATTTCCTCCACACTAGCCGTGTGTAGGCTAAGGTTTGAATGAATAGAGTCAGACTGAAAAATTCAATGCCATAACCGGAATTTGAACCACAGATCTCCTTCTCTCCGTGCGGTTGCTCCAAACCACTATGGCCAATGATGTTCTCAACTGACTCATATGTTTCCCAGTTTACCACTGGGGGTTCCCATATGCTATGAGACACACAATTTTTGTGGCGACTTACTATGCTGTAAGCACTTTAAGTCCCAGGCTTCATTGTTAAACCACTGTTTTCTCAGGTAAATTGATGGATATAATCATTTTTTCCACACTGGCCGTCTGTAGGCCAAGGTTTGAATGCACAGAGCTAGACTGAAAAATTCAAGACATATGAGTCAGTTGGAGAATTCAATGTCATGTCGGCACGTTGACCCTAGTAGCTCAGTGGTTTAGAGCAACCGCACAGAGGGCGGAATATCCGTGGTTGAAATCCCGGCTATAGCATTGAATTTTTCAGTCTGGCTCTATTCATTCAAAATAAATAAGCAATTATAGTTCGAACATAGAAAATAGCGTGTATATATTACAGATACTTCGCGACGACGTCACTAAAGAACACGTGACCAACGAAGGATTGAGAATGCTTATTCACTCTGGCCACTAGGCAAGTTTAACTTACAAATATCTGCAACATTGTAATATTATTAATGTTAACCATCGCTGTAGCTAGTGGTAGTACTGAGAGAGAAAGGTCTTAGAAAGGTTCCAGCAGCCAAATTATTGGGAACGATATTACAATTTACTATTCTAGCGAACATGTTTAAGTTTTATAGTTAAAAACTCTATTTTATGGGTGGCATTTAAATATGAATGTTATATAATAGTTTAACACCTGAATTACTGTGAAAATGGATTTTGATCTGACAAGAAAAAATGTTCAAGCTAAGAATTTTCAACATTTTCATCTAACTACCTACTCACTTAGCACAAAAAGGCTTATCACAGAAGATATATGTTTACTTGCCATTTTGAAACAGCTAACCTGCGAAATGATCATAGAAATACGCTGCAGAATATTACTAATGAATGAAGTTGTGTAATAAGAATCCATTTTAGACTATCATTGAACTTTATTTCTTATATAACAAACCTTTCAAAAAAAGAACCATTTTAACCTCAAGATGTCTTAAAGTACCTTATATGATCTAGTGGTCGTATCCAGGGCATTTTCTAGATAGCCCGTAATTGTGCTTGAGGAATATTTCCATAATCCGGAGCTACCCTCAACCCTACTTAATTTGCTGAGCATACCCTATAACTGCCTCCTCTATGGCTTCTTCACCACTTCACTCGTTAGCTATCACTGGCTTCTGGCTATTAATGATTTACTTCTCATCGCTAGACGGCAGGCCTCCATTGTCCTGACTTTTCTGTTCATGTCTCGTAGCTTGCAGAAACAGGTGAATTAGCCACTTCCAGAGATTTGCAACTCGCAGATTACAGACTTATATTAAACGTTGATAAACACAGAAAAAAGGTATGAAAGTACTGCTCCACCTACCACTTATTGGAATATCTTGAATCGTTCTTGAATTAATCTATGTATTTTTGTCATCCGTACCGAAGCGGCAAAAATTATTACGCCAAGTTAAATTATCATTAAATTGTATCCATCTCCTGCTATGGACTCATTTACTATATTTATTGTTAACTAGGTTTAACCGCCCTTAAAATCCGATGTGGTATAGCTTTCTGTGACAGTACATACAAACACATGTAAACAAATCGAATCTGATTTATAAAATGACAAAGAGGGAGCTTAACTGGGTATTGTTTATGGAAAGCCCACGCCATTCTGCTGTTTTCAACCTTTGACCTCAATAGGTTTTAATTCTAAACTTAGTTTATAAGGCAAATATATCAATTAATTTTTGAACCTTTCTTTGTGATATATGTTTTATAAATACGTTTATCCTATTTTGCATAATTTACGCACAATGTAATATATGCTGAACCAAATATAAAATCTGATATTCATTACAATTAAAATAGCTTCAACTTTGTTATAGATCTATACAACACTCTAACTTTAATTAGTATCCTAATCTTTAACCAATTGTATGGTTTAATCATTTCTGTTTTTGACTAATATTAACACTGGATTTGTGTGTACTTTAACGTCATCCACAGTGTACTGTTGTTACAACTGAGACTTTCTTCTGGTATCGTAAACTGTTTTTACATTCTAAGGATGTAGATCCTTCAAATATATATGTGAGCTGTTAAATAACGCCAAAGAAAAAAAAAAAACATTAAAACCTACCAGGCATCTATCAGCCTCCATCACTAACACCTTGTTATAGTCGCACTGCTCGAACAGTTACCAGAGCTTTATCTTTGTTAGAAGAAACCTCTTATATAACGCACTGATTATTCTTGTACGGTTGAGAGGGGAACTGCCACGCTTCCCGGCCCTGTGCTACGCACCAATGAACGCATCACTTCAAACAATGGAATTCGCAGGAATCGCAAATGACGGATAGATGTTGACTCCAAGTGGAGTAATCAGTGCGTTATCTGAGAGGTATCTACTACCAAAGATAAATCCATGGTAACTGTTCGAGCAGCGCGACTATACTTAACCGTGTATTAAGCGTTGCTTCACAAATCATTATTAAAAAGAAACTGAAATTAACTTTTGTTAAATTATTTACACCAAATTTGTAAAATCCAATGCAATGAAGAGGTCTCCACATTAAAACAGTGATAAAACTAAGTGAGAAATGTGTATTTATTTATACCAGAGGTGAACCTGGGATTATGTTGGGAATATAGCTTACGCCTTTGTGATTCAAATCCATTCTAAAGGAAAGGAAATAAGATATACATTACGTGTTTCACGTAACTTCTGCGGATGATATATTATTAATGGCTGTTTCTTAGGAACACACACAAATCAAGGATTTTAAAAGAATTCTGGAGGTGCGATACGTGCAAGAGCGTACTGCAAATACCGAAATAAATGGGATTTCAAGGAAACATCTGCCGAGGAAGAATAGATCTAATATGCAATGAAACCCCAGACATGATCGCAAGTATTGTGCACTTCGGCTGTTATACAGCTAATGAAATGAGCAACTACATAATTGCAAAGGTTAATACGGAATGATTAAAGTAAATGAAAGATGCAAAATAATGAATACAGAATATTTCTGCAAGCAGAGGCGACAGTAGCACATACAGCCAGGAATGACACAAGTGGACATTTAAGATTAAGACTAAGTTAGTGGAAGACGAGAGAAGGTGTATAAAATGTGGCGGCTAATAGGGCTACAAAATTACTGTATAATTTCAAACATCATATAAGATAAAATCAAGAAAAGTTAAGTGTAGGTTTGAATGTTAAATTGTCATCTGCTTTCCTGGTCTTCATTAGGTGAAGGGAGGGCAGAAGATGGAGAAAAACGATGTTCTACTCCTAAAGTTATTTTGTTTGGTCTTATGTTTTACATAGTAGCTATGCGTAAAGGGCGGACATTATGTTATATACTTTCAATAATTTTATAACATATTACAACCTCCAAGCATATAAATGTTTTCATGCTAGCTGATGAATTTCGTGTTTAACCCTTTCAGCCGTTGGGTTGGTGGCTCCTTAGTGCATATCAAATAACTTCCTAGTGTTGGCATCTAACAAGAGAACTATCACTATGCTCATACCTGTATTCGCTTGAAAGTTTGATGGCATCATATCTGCCCTATGCAGGGCCTGTGTGCAAAAATTAAGTGCAGAGTATGTCTGGAAGTACCCGAAAATGAGTCCAGAATACGTAGAAATACATAGGCATAATAATAGAGCAATTTACGGGAGGGATTGAAGCTCCTGACAGCGGCCTACGCATGGCATATGTAAGGAGCGACGTCCCCAGCACTCGGCACACAGCTGACGAGAAATACCCAGCAGCTACTTGCAAGTGGTCGCATGCGGCACTTTCCAGGCTTCAGTTTAGGGCGTTGAGTTTCTACTCCACAGCAGAATTTTGGTGGACTTGGTTTATATGCAGCAGGCATTACACTCTCAAATTTGTGGGTGTGTAACAGCGTGAGTACAGCAATAGTTCTCTTGTACGGACTTGGGAGGTACCACCGTTTTTAACTGATCTCAATTTACGGCTTTGGTGACCTATATTCTGAATGTAAATATAATTTAGGTCTCACTATTTACACTACACAATGTACGAGTTGAACTGCACTTAGACAGGTGTTATTTCTCTCCTAAGTTGCTGAATGTTGACGTAACTTCAGCTGTTATTCTCTGAAAATACTTTCCAGGATAGGCACAGAGCAATGTATCTCGAAAGTTGGGGAGAATTAAGGGCGTAATGGACGCTGCTGGCAGGCAGGAGGGTTGTGGAGGGAATCAGTAAATGTCTGTTTCAGACGAGATAATCAGGATTTCAAAAAGTTAGCAATATTCCCAGCGAAACGTTCCAGCTAGGTCATTGGTGCTTAAATTTGTAACTGTTCCTTACTATAATACGATATAATAGTTCATCGTAACACGCTTTAATATTTTTTGGGTTGTTTGTATTTAAGATGCTATAATTCAATATATTTTAATTCGTTTGCTTCCCTTGGTTCTAGCAGTATTTTCTTTCTCTTTCTGTTTTTCCATTTATGTTTTTAGTATCGCGTTATTGTGTGTTTATAAAAGCAATTATAAACTGATGAGGCCGTACGATTGATAGAGTTCAATGCAGTTACACCTTTATTTAAATAGATATTTATTCATATTACACGCAATAAGGTAAGCTATTGACCTCTTATACTCCTATCAGATTATTATTCCATGCTCTCGATAAATCGCTTCTATTTTGATTTTATAAGAGACTCAGTTTACGGACAGCCTGTGATCATTGCTCCAGATTATATTTAAGAAAAGCAGAGCAATAGGTTGGGGATAAGACTCTAGAAAATAAATGCATTTCATAGTCAGAGCTTCAATTCTATGCTAGGAGCTTATGAAATCTTGGAATGACTTGAAATGCACCTATCATTGAACGTCAAAATCATGCCTAACTTTAAGTAAAAGTACAATCCAATAGAATAAATTCGTAGTTCCCCTGAAAAAAAATTGCTTTACACGTACGTGACTCGATTACATTTCAAAGTCATCATTTTGTTCTGAATATGTTGCAAATGAAAGTAAATTAAAGACAATATACACTGCGTGAAGATGCGTTTGAATAGGTTAATACGGAAGCCGAACAATATCTTGTAGTTACACCGCGTTGGCTAGTGTCCAAGATGTTTTTAAACATTGTTTATCCATATCCTGAATGACCCCAGTAGGGCAACAGTCAACCATATTATCTGATGAATTAAGTGTTGTATACCTCCAGATCTGTAACGAGTAATGAAGAAAATTATAAAACATGCTGCACCATTATATCCTAGTGTGATTTTTGTCTTTTGTTGTTCATTTAATTAAAAGAACTATTTCCGAGAACATAAAATAACGATGAAAGGTTCTAAGAAGCTTTGAAAGGTAAAGCCTAAAATTCCTGGAAACGAAAATAGAAAGCCAATGTCTCAGTCCAATCTTCACTACACTTTATGAAATGAGCTTACGATTTTCTATGGCTCCGTTATATCCTTCCTTTTAAAAGGTACGTAGAACAGAATACCCAAGTGCTCTTACCGTAATTTTGCTATTGCACAGAGAGCAGAACAAAGAACGGAGGGAGATTGAAAAAGAGGTAAAAGTCATTCAGAAGGTTGTATATAAAAACACCAAGCATCTGGTCTAATTAGTGATTACTAGAGTAATTATAAGCATTTCATAATGTTTAATAGCTAATTCTCGAATAAATATGCTTTCCTTATTTATAAAATTCAATGACAGCCGCAAGCTGAATGATAAAGAATGCTTAAGTTTGCCTTTAATATATGTTCTCCAGAGAGAAATGAGAATAAAATGAGCACAGAAATTAAGCCCGGGAAATATTGGAATTGCTATATACCATATGAGTCAGATGCTCTTATTTGTTTTTATCTATGCAACCCGCAGTTTATAGTCTAATGTGAAAACATTGACCCTTTTAGCACAAAAGCCATTATCGCAGCCAGCATTTATGCTCACAGATAAGGACCAAGAAGCTGCTCAGAGCTTAAATAAATAACGGTTTTACATGCATAAAACACTAGCAATGTGATAAACGAATGCTTTCCCATAGAGCGAGATGCAATACGTGGCGACTGGCCGAGTGGGTTAGTTAGCTACTGGAATACGTATGGTGGTGAAAAGGCTAGGTTCGAAACGACGCCACATTGTTTTTTTTTCTTTCCCCAAGTCTTTATTGTCTGTAGTTTAGCGAATTCTTTATTTATCGTTGTAATTGGTTCTCTTTTGAGCAAAGACCAAAAATGTCAATCGGATAATTAAGGATCTGCAGGGATTGGCTAACAATATAAGTTGCGCCGATCTCACTCTCGGCAGGCAGGAGAGACCTTGCCCTTCAAAAGGAAACTACGGGCTATCTTTCTTTATCTTTAATTAGGGGCCATGTTTAACTTTGTAACCCTTATAATCTGTACCGTATCTGGTGTTGTAAGCCATGTTACGCAGTTGGCTTTCATTTTTAGGAGCCTGTCGATGATATTAAATCTAATAGCTTTTGTTTCATGCTTAAATCTTATGTTTCACTTTGCATTTGTGAAATGATTGAACCCTGGTTGAATGAATCGAGACAATACCTACCATAGAAAAATATCAACTACGAACAATAAATTTAGAACTATCTTCCAGTGGAAAACATGGCTGTTGAATTTTTAATATACCCTTATTTACAGTAATTAATTGAGATAGGTAGGAAGCAAATAAACTGTAATCAGTGTCGTACTGACAGAAATGTATTTGATATACCCTTATTTACAAAAATTAATTGAAACAAGTTAGAAGCACATAAATTGTAATCAGTTACCTACAGTGCTATGAAAAATGTTATCTCTATCATGATATTAGATTATAAGCTCCAAACGGTAAAATAAAACGTAATAAAATTTTTGATTTGAAAACGAAGGATTTGAACCAGAGTTGCAATAAAGTAAGCCCTTAAGGGCCTTTATGCTTCTACCGTTGTCCTTGGAAGGGAGGGCTGAGGAAAGAAATCTGACGAAGGACCAGATCCGACTGACAAAGGGCGAAGGCTTGAATGGGGTCCCTGTGGTTTCCAGTAGGAACTCATCCGACACTTTCCCACTCCGCTTCTAAAGGCCCTCAGCCTCATAAAGAGTCCACTTCGGATACTATCCTGGAAGGATGCCAGAGAAAACATCCGACACTACCTGCCGAGTCCGTTGTGGGCCTCGTCTACAAGGCCAACTCGGAACGTCGCTGGAGTCTAATCCACTACAAAGCGCAAGCCACCAACCAGCCGCACCCCGCCAAACCTACAACCATGAAAATGCATATGGAGGGAATCATGGAAAGGAAAATGGTGGGCAAGAAAGCCATGATATGAACTTGAGCTTCCAGCATTGATATAAGTAAGCGGTGCTCAACTCAAACAAGAAGACAAAACTTGAAAACACATCTTTTCACACGCTGCTATAGAACGACCCACTTATTCCTGCTTACTGAGTTCCAATGATGGCACTGCGGTGTCGTTCTTATCCATAAAAATGAAAGGTGTACACATTAATACGCCTCTCTGTGTCGTTGAACTGCTCACTGTTGGGGAAAATACCGTGTATAGGGGAGCGAACATATGCTCTAGGGTAAGTACCTGAAGTCTAAGTGATACTGGAATTCAGGCAAAAAAAAAAGAAAAAAGAAAAAAAGAAACACAAAAAGAAGCACCAGATCAGAATGTGCAGCCAGTGGCCTTGACTCACGAACTCCCGAATAGACGAATCACACGTGCTATCGCTTGCACCACATCTCTCGATAACAAGGAACTACGTTACATCCCAGGACTTTTCAAACATAAGACACTATAGTAAAAAATTGTTACACCTTTAGTGAAAAGTAATTTATCAAACTAATACAAAACTGAGAAATTTTTGGAGAAAGCAGAAATGCTGCGAATATTGCTTAACAACCGTGTAATCAGTAAGCATAGGAATTCCAAAGCAATTGGCTTCATATAAGCTATACTCAAAACATGACATAGAACGTGCACATCGGCAACCACGAGTCACTGATGGCAGATAAAAGGTTTCGTGATTGTTCTGCCAAAGGATTGAATGAGGAAAGGGAGAGATTAGTTAATGCCTGGAAATTTCTATGCCTGGTAAACACACAATACGAATCTCGTGTTTATTTGTGAAACACAGGAAATGTATCACGCACGGTTCGTCTATCGACTTCTTAACGCCTTTATTTTTGGTGTAATTTCACGTCCTCCAACGTTAAGTCATATCGGACGGTGAACGAAATGATGCTCAAATATGTCCGGGGTCCATGGAGCTTAGAGCTACCCGACATTCGCCCGTAAGGATAAGGGAAAACCCCAAGAAAAAACCTTATCCCTGTAACTCACCCTGACCGAGATTCGAGCTTGGGAGCTCTTGAACGTGAGGCAAACATGCCGCCTACTGTTCTGCTGCACTATGACGTAAATATAAAGGTTAAAACAAAACCTATTAAAATACGGATTTTCTTGAGGAGTTATTTTATTAAGTGCACCTTTGCCGCTAGAAATCCAAAACACAATGCATTTTTGCAGTCATTTGCCTGATATGCTAGTTAGACGACTAAACAGAAATCTGTTAAAACAATATTTGAAGGCAGCAAAGATTCCAGACGAAGTAGGAATCCCCCATACCTGACTGTGCTTAAGTTTCCGTAATAAGTAAAAACCAAACAGAGCAAAGCTCTGCTTTTTGCTTGGTATTCTGCTGTTTATAATCCCTTACTCCCATCTGTAGCTTATGAGGAAAGCTCATTAGCAAAACAGAATCTGGAACGCTACATAGAGCTCGTCAAGTGTTAAATACAACCAGTACCCTTCTTTCTTAATCTAAGGACATAATCTGTGCATACATTATACAGGTAAACCTGTCCATGAACGCTGGAAATGCTTTAAGCAAAATTAGATGAAACTAACTCCTATCTACACTAGGTTTAAAATATCAATGCTACGCCAATATCAATAACATTAGGTACTAAGTGTGCTCCTACCTGTCTAATGATAATAGTAAAATTGAGACTTTTTATACAAACGAGTCAGTTAAGCTGTAACCATATTTCGTTGTACTTATTAAGAATTATGTTTCGTGGAATGGTAAGAACCGACTGAGATTCACTTCATTGTTAAGCAGCTGGAACCAGAGAGCATTCTGAAAGAAAGTCGCCTCATTTAAGACTGTTTAAATCATTATTGAAATTTATAGACTTTTAAGCCATGTACCTTGAGATTTAAAAACCATGCATCTGGTGTAGAACAATTGGATTATTAGAAAGGGGCAATTTAGGTTGCCTTAGCTCTCTTCAAGCGTAACGATTTCATTTCTTCTTGATTATTCTCAGCTCTAAAAAATACTTAACTTCCCTTTAAAGATAAGTGGAGAGTAACTGCAACGAGTTGCCTTTTATTATTATGGTCGCTTAATAATGATGATGAGGGTCTTCATAAGGAAAAGGGCCATAACTGCAATACTCTGTGAGCAGAGAGGTATATTTTAGCTCATCCATTATAGAAAGTTTTAGCTCTACAGTCTGGTGCTACTCCTAAATATGGCAGGTTCTAAATGTTATAGCAATGTCATTTTTGTGAATATATATATCGTACCCTTTTCTCTAACTTACTTTACAGTGTTTGGGCATATATAACCGGTGTTAATAAGTCGGTAGGTTATGAATAAAAATTAATTGAAAAGGAGTGTTAATATAAAGGTTTGTATTACGGGAATACACCACTCTTCATTAATCAGCAATATTGGAAAATGTAGTTGTCAGTAAACATTTACATACTATAAACTTCGATCACATCTGTATTAAATGGTTTCATGTAATGGGTCATCAGCATTATCTTTAACTCGCAACTCTGATCTTACGTTTTCTGACACTGCATTCAGCATTTAAAAATGAAAGCTGAATAAGTAGTTCCGCAATGATTCTGTCTACTGAGGTTAATAATGTATGTCGTATTTAGTGTGTTATAGACAAAGATTTAGTTGGAAGCTCTGCACATATTTATTAGTAATACCTCGTGGGCGTGTAATTTGTAGTGTAGCAGCGACAGAGATGGAAATTACTATAATTAACATTCTCTCCCATTCTGGTGATTACAAGAGTAAATGACTTCTGTGCTATGTCAACGTATGAATAATGTGTGGTAGTAGCTGCGCGGAAGTGCAGCGACCATGTATTAGTAAAAACATCACACTGGATATTACTTTTATCTGCATATAATGTACAGAAGGAAAACAAATTATTACTAACAGTGGCATGTTTAAAAATTTAACCAAAAGAACAAAAATACCATCATTTTATTTCTCACTTGCATTCCTATACCTACTAACGTTTATTTTTATACAGCTTTTATAAATGTTCTTACAATAGTTGATTCCATAACCATCGGATGCTGCACAGTTTGGGTCTTTCGAACCAAATATTTCAGACTTTACAAAGTGTAAAATTGTCTTTTTAACATTTTTCTCGGCCTGGACATACAGTTTGTGTGTATTGTTCTGTTTCTTGTTAAATGTTGGTTGCATTTGTGTATTACTTGTATTACTGTTACTCTGATGGTTGAGAAGCGAATATCCAGCCAGAAGTTTTAATAACTTCATTTCTGCTATTTTAATGTCCCTTTGTTTTCGTTTGTTAAGTTCAAGTGTATGGTTCATAGGCTTTGATTGGTAGAACTTTCTCTGTATAATTTAGTTTGATTGAGATAAACGTTTGGATAAATAGCTCGATTATGCATTCCATCATAGGCACTAGAGCAATACGGTAACCGAACCTTTAATAAAAGATTAAAAAAGTAGTCGCACACCACTTCAAAAACCACAATGTGCTAAAAACTGTAAAAAAGAAACATCAGAAACGGATATATTCGTAATGAGAAGTATGTCAAGTAAATTAGTTTAAATAACTGCTTTTAGAAAGATAAACAATTTTTGCAGAGTAAGCTTATGTATCTACCAAGCTGAAGGCCTATGTTCGATACTCGGTATCGGCATGAGAATATTCTCTCAGTAGGACGTCTGATTCGGAAATCATTGAGGGGCAACTGGGGAGCTACTTGGAGGGGTTGCTGGTTGGAAAGACCGCAGTGGCCAGAAAGGGACCGATCCCTATGACATGACATATATTTAGTGAAGCCTGTAATCTGAGTTTCAAGTAAGTAAAAGCATATGATGAAAATTATGCAAATTTTATTGGGTCTTTAAAGTCATATTTCTCACTTTTTCAGATATTTGGTCATACTTATGCTTATATCTATGATTAAGTCATATTTTGGTCATATTTTGAGTATTATTAGGGAGTTTTCGCACCTCTCTTCCCTGTTAACGCTAAATGTTATACAGCCTGCAGTGATGAACTGTCAAATGACGTTGATAGAGTTAACGTGGATGAATCAAAAATAATTTTCGTGCAACAGAACCCGTGTTTTATTCATCGGATCCGTCTGGAAACGTTCGCACTCAATGATTTTCAGTTGATTTTCGCCCGCATTGTCTTCCAGTTTGGTGATTCAGAGCTATCAGCTGACGTTAGCTCTTCTACAAAACCAATTATTATGGAAAAATTGTTAACAATTTCTTTATAGGATGAAATAAACCATTATGGAGACATATTATTAGCCCTTGCAAAGAAGTGATGGTTTCCACGTCTTCATCTCCAGTTTTGTTAATGAAGAATGCCTGCAAAATGTCCGATTTCAGAAGAAAGACTTGCACCAACTAGATTAGCTTTATCCTCTTTATTCCAAATTTGTAAGAGATGTTGTACATGGTCTTCTACAGTGCCAAGACAGAAATCCTTTCCTGTTCCAACGCAAATTTTCTTTTGAATTTCACACCATCTGCTGCGATCTACGTGCGGATTAACTGCCAACACTTCACAAAGAGGACATATATCGCCAGTAATTGAAAATCTTAATCTTGAAGTCATTTGTTACAAATTATTTGCGCACACATAACTGCATCTTGTCCCTCGGTTAAGCGCACCGTTATCCAGGCTCTGAAATGTATTTTACATTTGATCGGTTGTTTTATTAATGACGTTTAACGCAGACTCATCAGTTGGGCGCGAAAGCTCTCTATTATAGTCTAGAGAGAAGTCATTAGAAATAAAATAAACATGTCTGTATAAAGGTCGCCAGGAACACTGCCCACTTGCAGTTTCGTTTAGCAGGTATTTCGTACAGGTGGCCTTGAACCAAAGTTCGAAGATTCTGAGCCGAAATTTTCCCCTAACTTACTTCAAGTATGCTCCTATAAACTCATGTGATGGGGAACGTAGTTACATCAGATATAAGAACACTCTGTGTGATAATTGAAAAGGCTTCCAGTTTGACAACCTAAAAATGCACATTGTTATTCAATGTAATTCCTTTGTTCCATTTATACTCCGCCTTTGACTGCTGCAACGGTCATATCAGCGGCCGATCTCTTTTGGAACGGCAATGTGTTATCCCGTAGACTTTGAGTTGCTGGCACTTTGGATTTTCAATCATTAGTTCGCACTCACATTCGCACTGTCATTCATACTTCCAGACTCTGGGGAATATGGGGAATCATTCTGGTTGCAGAAAAATTGGTTGGAATCTTGGTTGGAATCGAAAGCGAGACCCCTCGCACAGCAGGCAGGTGCTCTAAGGACTTACCTATGGGGCGAGCTTCAATGTAAGTTTGCTACTGCAAACTAACCACCGGGTATGAATACTTTATTTCTCTTAATTATTCTTTCCTAATTTAGGACCTTTAAACTTACAGAAACATAAAGCGGTAAATTAAGAAGTAGAGAATCATTTTCTTTTCTGCAGAAAGAATTAAAGTGTTTATGCACGAACAATTATTAATTATTAATTAAAGTTTAATTGCCAAATAATATAATATGATTAATACATTCATTTAGTCATAAAGGTCATGATTATGGCTTTCTATGTTATAGAAATCCGTCCCTTATTGATCAGTCAATTCTGCAGTACTACACGCCGCTCGACACCTATAACGGGCGGAGCTGGCAGGCGCAGCGGTCGGGCGGTGTGCCTTAGTTGGGAAAGGATTAATACACTTTAGGATTACTTATTTTTAGTTAAGTTTATTTATAGCTATTATGTTTTACCATTCTACGGAACTATAAAATCTGCATTCCGAATAAACCACAGATAATTTCCAGAAAACAAGAAGTGCGTTTTATTTGACATAGAGTTACTTATCTTAAAATGAACTATGAAGTTCTAATAAAATAGAAACTAAGACTTTTGTAAGCAAAGGGCCGCTTGAGGTAGCATTGACATGTTTAAAAAGCTCGTGTCCTATTTTTGGATAACACTGAAACTAAGGTTTCTGGGACTGAAAATGATGAAATTTTTGAGTTTTCAATAAAACTTGTAAGTAGGTATTCCTTACACTCATGTAAACATCCAGCGTTTTTAAAAGCTCAACATGTTTGAATGACCCACTCACTTCCTTTTAATCTCACTGGACGCTCTCTGCATGGATTTTTTCTTCATAATAGACTTTAGCTTCTAGATATTTCTTTCTTACATTTCAGTTTCGTTCTGATTTGTATGAAACTTGGTTATAAAATTTAAAAGTTGGTATCTGAAAGTTCGAGAATGCATTTTATTATTATTTTATTTATTTTCTCACTAAACTTTATTTACACAGAAATCAAAAGCAAATTTAACATCAACAACTCCACAAAAACAATTAATTACATCAGCTTCAATAAAATGCTTATACTTATTTTCAATTTACTAAGGTATTAGGAGATGTTACTCTCATACTTCTTTGACAAATGTGAAAGCGCAAGGCAGTTTGTGAAGTTTTGAATTTCTTCACTGATTAAAATTAGTTAATTGTACTATATGAGTAACTATTCAGAGCATTGAGATCTTGCACAGTCATTTCCTTATTTATTCTTATGAAGGGTGTCAATTATCAAGTAAATGGCTTAAATAAAATGTGGTAAATTTAGTCCCAGTTCCCCTTAACTCCTATCGTTGTATTGATTCGGCGTTTCAAATTTGCAGCTACGTGTTCACACAAAGGCACATTTTAAATTTGAGGTCTTCAAACATCCACTTGTATTAAAATCTGAAAACATTGAAACTTTTTTGTGAAATGCAATACTTCATCTATGTACTAGCTGCATTTTAGTGAAATTCAAATTCAGCTGTTAATGTTATTGTACTTCTCAATGCTGGAACACCATGATACAAAGTAGGCCAATATAAGTAATAATGTTGTGAGTTTGGCATGTGCAGGTTGCGAATGCAGGCTGCAAGAATAACATTCCACCCCAGCTTGTTCTCTATGTTGCATTCTGCATCCACACGTAATGCATTAATGTCCGAGGCTTTTCTTAAAAAAGGAAAGAAGAATATATTATTTGAAGGAATCTTTTGCTGTAATTGACAAAGATATGAAACAATGGTCCTCGTTTAATAGATCACTTGTTTTAATTACGGTCGAAAACAGAGATGACCCTAGCAGAGAGTTGATTTTGAATTGTGAGTACCAACACAAACAGTCGCGTTTATAGGCCGCATTTTTTGCACGTCAGTAGTTATTTGAAAAAGTAAAAATTGCTTCGAAATGTTACTTTTACGTATACAAATGAAACTGGTGTAATGATGGCTGAAAATGTGTTTATGAATTGGGTTTGGAAAACTATATCTGTAGAGCAGTGTAGCTAAAATTTGTTTGGTAATTTCAAAAGCCACTGTAATCCTTCTTCACCTCCAGCTTTAACAGATGTTTCCATCATTCCTAAGGAATTCCCGAAACGAAATAATCACGCACAGGACCTTATTTGTCGTTTCACAGGAACTGCTACATTTCAAAACAAAAAGACACATCAGCGAGATGCACTTTAGATTTCAGCACAGTACATGCATGCTAACCAGCCAAATAAATATTACTGTAGTAGAACTTCCTGGAACTTGCACACTGTCCTGCACTATTACTCCAAGCAGAACCTTAGAATCACTCACAAGACTAATGCCCTTTTGTTAGGGTCAGCTAAATGGAGACATTTTGGGGAATCTTATAAACATGTGACATTATGAAGTTTCCGAGAAACACGTAAAAGAATCAAAACGCAAATATTTGAATCAATAAGACATTGACTGCCAACATGAACTTCATTTCGAGGCAAGGCAGAGTACATTAGATTGTATGCGAGGGTCTGCATGAAACAGAAGAAAAATAAGATTTCATAAGGATAGCCTGCACAAGATGTATAAAGACAAAATACGGGGTGAGTAAAAAATATGGAACAATGCTTGTAACTTTTTTGTTATAGATTTGAAGTGTTAGTTTTAGAAAATCTGTAAGATATCAACATGTTTTCATATTCCTATGATTGTGAATAAGCTGTGCCTTCTTATTTTTATGGCGATATTCTTATTTATTTTCTGTCCTCAGTTCTTGGAACGTACAAGCAGATGCTTTTCGGAATTGTAATTCAAATTTATTAGGACGTATTAAAGCACATGAAATGTAAACCAGGAAAACACATTCATAACCAAATTAGTGGTAATGTGTTGTAACACATGATAAATAAGGTGCTCAAAGTAAACTCCATCTATTGCCAAACAATGTCAAAATCTGTTTTTGAAATTAGTTAATGTTTTCAGCATCACTTCGCCTGATCAGCTGCATTTCTTTACCAGTTCTTCGCTTTAGCTATTGAAGATCTTTTGGTAGGTCCTTGTAAACTCATCACTTCAAATATTCCCACAAGAAAAATTTTAAGGGATAAGTCGGGAGATCCTGGCGGCCATTCTGTGCTTCTTCATCTGCCAATCCATCTTCCTGGAAGTTCATGATTTAGGTAAATCACCGCCTGCCTTCCATTATGTGCTGGCAAGTTCATAAATGTGGGTTTTCTTCCACTGATAATAAAACATCAAGGGCTCTATTTGGTCTCCAAACGAGACTCTCTCTCGTTTCGGCCTTCCAGACTTTGCCTTATTTTTAACACTTCCAGTTTCATTGTAGTTTTTTCAAAATTTTGCTTACCGCAGATTCAGTAATCATTCGTTCTGGATGCATTTCATTAAAGAAGACACAAATCTCTCCTTGGGTCCTCCTCCTATCACCATATCCGATCATCATTAGTATTTCAATTTCCTGTCTTTCCGTAAGCTGTGCCATGACTTATTACTTTCAGGAACATTTTACAATGATGTAGGTATTGTTATCCTTATTAGCTTAGCTTTAGTCTACATTTTTTGAATCAATAGCCACATATTGAAGTAGCCTGCTGTATTGGTTAATTCAAAACTTACTCAATTTAAAGTTGTGATGCATTTTCCTTTGCTCAGTACACATGCAGCAAGGTCTTAATAAATTTAAATTGTCCTTTGAAAGGGTATTTGTTGGTACTTTCTGAGACCTGAGGACTGGAGGAATGCAGAGGAAAGCAATGTTGTCATTTAACAAATAAAAAACCTCACACCCTTTACTTGTAGTTATAGTAATGTGAGGGCATGTTGATATCTGACAGCTTTTCCAAAACATATCATTTCATAAAGTTGCAACAGCGGGGTTACAGGCATTGCTCACTGCGTTTTACTCACCCCGTATAGCAGGTAGAAGTGGTCATGTGAATGAAACACTCATATTTTTAAAGCTATTCTAAAACACCTCTTTTACACATTCAATTGCAATAATTCCCAACCTCTGGAAGTTTTTATTGCAATAAGGCTTATCACTTTAAACGTTGCTTCTGGCATACATCAGAAATAAAGTGAAAGAAAGAAACACATTTTGTGAACATAAACAACAGCAAACATAACAATTTGATCATAAGAGGTTTGCAACATATTTTTAAACATCGTTAACTTGCGGTACTATTGCAGTCCCTGTCGTTTCTTTCAAGTTGTAGATATTCTGATCACCTGCTTTCAACTTAAATCCTTTATGTGTAATATTATTCTTATGCCCTTTAATTTTCCAATGCGTTGTGTGGTTCAGATGGCCTACATCCTTACTCTATGTTATGGTTTTCTGATTTGGCAATACCAAGACTCGGGAATTGGAACATTTCTTTCGGAATGGAGCAAGATTTACATTGTTATTATATCTTCTTAAAATTTATCAGGTATAACAAATTTTTATTTCAGTGGATATCTTAACCATCCAGTTTCTCCATCCTTTTCTATTTACATATCCAATGCTATGAGTCACAAAAGCTAGTCCGATTATTCCCGTCATTCACTCCAAAAGGCCTGTTTAGTACAGAAAATTTCTGATAGAAAGCTGAATCAATGCACACAATTTGGATAAAGCAGTTTCCATAAATCCCCTGACTGCCTATTCATATAGAGGATTTAATATTGCTCAGCCCTTTTATTTTCTCGCAAACATATTCGTTTGGATAAATCCCTTTCAGCTCCAGACTATCATACGTACAACGTATGAATTTCATACGTTTAGAAGTGAATAAGAAATTTAGATAGCAATAATTCGTATTTTAACGCAAATCTACTACAAACATACATTCTGGCTCAACTTATATCGTGTATTAAAGTTTCAGTTAAACAGAAGAGAGGAAGAAGAAACAGCAGAGGAAGAACATAAAATCTACAATATCCTGTTTTCACATGATCACGTAGAGTACTAACAGATCAATGTTACTTTGGTCTTGCAGAGAGGATAACACTTTAACAAACTACAGAACTGCCATCTGCAAGTATTCTTGTTCGTGCTCCTCATTGATATCTTATACTTTTGTTAGCTCGTTAGCTGAAGAGGTTTCCAGCGAGTCATAAAGAGATTTAAGATGGAATTTGATGTTTTTGAGAGTGAGAAGTGCAATAATCCTTCCTCAGCACATTCTCAAAGCTCTTTATATTTTCAACTACTAACCGCAGGTTAATATCGCTCTACAGTCTGAAAGTTGCACGCAAAAAAGATAAGAAACATGGTTACACAACTTCCTTTTTATAAGAAAGTATGTTTTTCAATCCTCTGTTTTGACACCAAAATAGCACTTGGATGCAAACGACTAACATTGTGAAACATTTTAGCGTATACTCAAACTTTTCCTTTCAGAAAAGCTTATCAGTAGGTCACACTTAGCACGCAATTTACACACTTTCGCTAAAAGCTGTTACAATACAGGTACCACCATGCCAATTTATTCTCTGCCAGCCAGCGACTATAACGCTATGGAAATATCAGGACATACATTGGTGTCTTTTCGTAGCTTTTCTGTACCCCAAAATAAAAAATAAAGAAACTAGTACACTGTACCCCATAATATATTTGTACCTAATGGATATACTACCAAAACGTGAAACTATTTTACATTTAAATCCAGATGCAGGGTAAAAAGAACAAAGTAAATTATCCGACTTAACCCACCTGCATATTACAATGAGTTTTGCCATCTAAACCAGTTGGGTTTAGTGTTATAGGTTTCTGTGAATTCCTGGAATGTTGGGGGTTTTAGCGATACTGATATGCGTATTACTACAATTTGATATGTCAATTCTTACAAAAACTGTAATCCACATTTCCAGAATGTTGTACGATTCTACACCTCTCTCAATCTTGAACTTATTATTGACCACAACGCACATGTGAACAATCAATTGTGTTTCGCTTTCACGTCGCGCATATTGCCGAATTTGAACCCTTTTCTAGGAAATATTTATACTGTTTAATGAAGAGCGAGCATTTTTGTAAACATCACAATATACATATTTAAGATAAAGTATTGAGAATACATATTGCATATCGCTTTTGAAGTCCTTTATTTTACGACACATCCATAACTTTGAATTCACGAAGTCACAGTTATGTGTGAGGATCACATCCTGGAGGTTCGGAGTTCGATTCCCATCTACTACCCATCCTAGCCTTAAGATATTCATGGTTTTCTCTCGTAGGTAGGCGCATAGCAGGGTAGTCTCTCATCTGCCACCAATTCCTTACCCTCATTTCCCTTTCGTTGATTTTCCTTCTAATGATTCAGGTGTGCTTATAAGTTTCGTGACGCGAAGCGGTGTCGCGCATATGGCGTGGGTGCTTGCTTCTAGCAAAATACATTCTCCTTAGACACTGGAAGTCCTTCTGGTACGGTGGACAGTTCTTCGTTTTCTATGAGTAGCTCCAGTAGTGTGACGGGTATTTGGGCCAAGAACGTTTATCTATCTGACCTATCTGACTCTACCTGTAGCCTTCTGTGGCTTATCTTTTTCTTCATTCTTTCTTCCTAGGAGATGGCGGATACGCAAGTAGGTCGCAGTGTGTCATGTTTATCATTTGCCAGCTATATTATTTTAGCGATATCAGTTAACCAGATAGGTACGCAAATGCCTGTAAATATACCTTCAGGAAGCACTAACGGCTTGGTCAGAAAATGTTTATCAAAGTAAAAGGAGAAAAAATCGTATGGACATTAGAGGACAAAGACCTTACAGTTAGTCCACTAGAGCAAAGCCCAAGGAACATTTACTTGACAGATGAAATAAAACGCTGCAAGAATTACATATAAAGGCAATAAATGACCTCAAGTAAACAGCTGATGGCAATTCCATTTTGATCAAAGGTCTTTGAGTTCATGCAGCGTTATCTGCGCTGCTCTGCAATAAGCCAGTGCGGGTCACTGAAGGCAATAACATCAATAATACCGAAAGCGCTTTAATAAAACCATGACGACAGCAATATGCACTTCGGTGAATCGCCGGTCGCAGAATAAATCTAATGCCACGGAATAATTAAACTGTTGTGGACTTCGTGGTGAAAGACATTCTCATTTCATTTGGCCTTAAAACAGTTCTTCAGAATCGTAGTTTTATTAAGAGAATATGTGACAAAGAAGAAACTGTTCAACTTCAAGTGCAAAAACGCACATTAACTGCTGGAAAGGCACACCTGTTTAATTACAGACCTCTATGGGTAAAAAAGGTTATCTACACTAAAGCAAACTACGCGTAAGTAAGAAAAAGAAAATTAGAGTAACAAATGAAACTAAGTAGATAAAATCCTCTCGAACTTCCACTGTTTATATGCTATATTCAAGAAAAGGAGCCTATTAATGTAAAATTCTAATTACCGCTTGCAAGTAGTACTAATCTTGAATTACTGTTTCGGCTACCTAATTGTTTACAACAATTATATAGAATTATGGACTTTGATGTAAAAAAGTGTAATAAGAAGAGCACTGATGCATCATACTGCAAACTGAAATTGAATCACGAGGTCAAAGTTTTACTGCACTGGACAAGATTGTGATCCAATCATTTTCTCCTCTTCAGAAACAGGAAAGGGAATCTCAAAATACATTTTCGAAATAATCACTGCTTAACAATTTTGCTCTAAACGCGTGCACAATTAAGAATCTTCTTTTATCTGAAGAGTATAGATAAACGTTGACTTAACGGAATAGAAGCAGGGATTAAACATACTTTAACAAATATTAATAGACGCTATTTTATTTGCTGACAAAGTTTCTAATCACCTGTCGAGATGACAAACGACTTCGGAATATTTACCCAACAGATTTTCCTAACAATCACAGAATATTTGAGGTTCGTCTGCACAATATTATTGTACTTTACGGCTGGGATTATTTACAAAATGACAATAAAAATGTACTTTCATTTGAAAAACCAAAGAAGCTAATGTTTTTTTATTACTCACATAAAACAAAAGACAAAGCGTGTGATGATCCTGAATAGATATTGTAAGTGATAAATCATCATTATTATTATCATCATCATCATCATTATTACTGTCGTTATTATCGTTAAGTGCTCAACCATAGAACGCTAAAGTTCAGGTTATATTTTTGTAAAATAATCTGCTTTGAAGACAAAGAGGAAAGGAATTCTTTTGCATTTTCTGTCAAACATAATTTTCTTTGTCATTGGAAGCAAATATTGTGTAACAGATAAGTAATAAAGCACATTTTAAGGTATGCTATTATGACTTATAAACTATTATTAACAAGTCACTCACAGATATGTTGTTCAAGACTGAAATTCCTTATTGGCTAATCTAAAAAAATTCTGGGAAGTACAACAAAGTTTTGTGCTCCAGTGATTTAATGAGCGTAACGGAAATGAAATAACTAATGTTTATATTATGACCATCAATTAATATAAGTTTTAAACTGCGTTTAGAAGACAGTTTCCTACATAATTAAATTTGGATGTGAGTTACAGAAAAATATTTGTAGATAATTTACTCACCGAACTTTGTTTGGCAGACACATATGGCCTCAAACACAAGGAATTAATGCTGCTTGAAGCACATTCAGCTTGAAAGACCACAACGAGAAATTGTCGAACAGCACTATTAATTTTGCATTTATCATAAGCTGCATCTTTGAAACCGTAAGATGAGAAAATGGACCACATTACTATATACTTCTGCGGCATTAAACACTTTGAGTGTTTTAATATCTAATTTTTAAATTGGATTATTGTGACCTTAGAACATTGCAAACCACGTCTCTTGCATTTCTTCCCGTACTACCTTACTTTTAGAGGATACTGGGGCTACCATTGGTTTCTAGAAGTTGAACCTTTATTTTGGTTAACACTTAATTCCACACTTTAACACAATGTCTCCAAATCATTGATTTCACTGCAAACGCAGTTGTTTCTTTAATATTTCATAGTGAAGCAAATTTAAAATAATATTTAGAAAGTACTAAACCAGGTGGCCTTCAGTCGAATGCGATACAACCCTACTTTGTCCGAGCAGTACCGAAGTTAAACGCAGCTCCGGCTAGCAAGCTTTCGTTGCGTTACAAATAATTCAGGTATACTTCTGTCAAAGCACAAATCTACCACTCCCCCGCAAACTCCTCGGTATATGCACCCAGACGTCTAATTTACAATGTCTAACTATTCCCGGGTTCAGTTCCTCGTGGCCCCGAAACTAAAATTAGGTTTCTTCTATGATTTTACCCTGGAGCTTATGCTGGAGTAGTGTCTTCTATCATGGCGCTCCTCTCTCCAGTTCCCCTAATTTCGTTCCCCTATTTCATGCTACAGGATGATCCCGGAGCATGAGTGCGGTCAGTGGTGGACTGCTGGTGTATAAGCTTTAGATTTGGAACTTTTCGGCACCACCAGAGGAAGGAACCTTCGAGTCTCTGCTGCCCTGTCCAGCTTTTCCCGGTTTCTGCTTGAGAAAACCTCTGAGCAACTTTCCCCGTGATTAGGTTAAATCACGTCGAAAGTCTCCCAGACGGGTGGTGAAACCAGCAACTGTTAAAGAACCCTGTAAGTATTTGCCGCCTACGTCGTTCCTTTCCATAGATAACTTAGAGCTCCTTCATCTCATTCTTTACTCTCGAGAGTTTACGCACAAAAATCCAATTGAGGATTCTAGTGCTAACTATTCCCTCAGCTACCCAATCTGCTCCTATCTCACATCTACTGCACAGGATGAGGAAAAACCAAATAATAGTAATAAAACAGCTGACAAATCTCGGTATGTTGTACAGGACGGCAAACGGATCATTTTCCAAGCAGCAACCCATGTCCGGAAACGCACGGTTTGGGCGCATTGGGCCATCAAAGTATTCGTCCCACATGTCATCAATACAACACACAAACGGTATGCAGCGCAAAGCAGTTTAACATAACAAACGGGATTCAAACTCGCTACTTCCTGCGTCAATACAGAGCCCACATCGGTGGCATTCGGCTTCACCTACATGCTCCAATAACTGTAGTTGACCTGAAAGAATGGCAGTCGCTCCATGTACTCGTGCAATGAGGTCTACCTCTGATGTTACAGAAGTAGAGTAACATATGGTTTTCATACTACCCCACAAAAAATAGTCTAGCGGTGTCAGATCTGGTGATCGTACTGACCATGGAACTATCCCCCTCTACCAATCCATTGATTGAGCCGATTTTGCACATTTGTTTCAAAGTGTACTGAAGTTCCGTTTTGTTGCAGTCATATTACCTGCCAAATGTACAGTGGGACATCCTCCAATAAGATAGGCAAAACATCTCTAAGAAATGCGAGGAAGGTCGTTTCTGTTGGTCTGTTTGGGAGTAGATACGGACCAATGATAGGATCAGCAATTATTCTAGCACACTGTTTAAACTAAACGTATGTTGGTGGCTTCGAATGATCGAATGGCGTGGATTTTGGTCCGCTCAAACATGCACTTAGGGCACCAGTTCTCTAACCTTGATCTTCAACAGTATCTAAACCGGGTCTTTCTGGACAAGGGATCCTTTTTAAAAAATGGTCACTGTGCTGCATGCATTGTCGCAGTTTTTCTAACTCACGCTGTATAACAACTAATTGAAAGTAAAAGCTCCATCGGACAAAAAAGCTGAGGCGCGGAATACCAGACCAAGTTTCAATATATTACCAGCGAAGATTGTTCTCGCTTACTGTTTTGGGATTCTATGCTGGTTTAAATATTCTTCAAGTATTCTTATAAGGTCCATATATAAAATTAACAGCAAAACGTATTTCCTATATTAATTATGTCCGGTGCTTTAATTTCCCTTTTTGTGTGTGTGACAGGGAGGGAGAGAGGGAGAGAGAGAGAGGGAGAGAGAGGGAGAGAATACATCTGAGCTCCCAGAAGGAAACCGAGTCATTCTAGATCTGTAGTGGCACTCGTAGAATTTTCGGAATAATGTGCTACTGTCAATACGTGAATGCTTTTACGATAAATTACTATTCTTCAGGTATCTAGAAGTATTAAGTTGAATTTTACTTTGTGTTGTACCTTCTACAATTTATTTATGTGGAGATATTAATGAGAAGTATAGGTATGCTATAAGGCAATAATATTATATTTCACTAAGTATCTACACTTATGTTACATTTCCTAAATCTCTAGCCACTCTCTTGTCATTTAATAATTAGAGCTCTCGAAGTTAAGATTAGGTGTCCTTGTGTATGTGTTTCTTTTTTTTCCTTTTTCTTTTTGCACACGCACGAGCATGTGCGTAATTGAGAAACAGAAAGAAACAGGATATCGAATTATATGCTAATAACATCAGTACACAGTACGAGGTAAAAGGAACAGTAATCATACCCCAATTAATAAAAAGGGAAGTTCGCGGCATAAGCGAATCTACACTAGCGCTCGGATGGAAGCGTGCGTTAAAAGGGAACTAACTATTCTGAGGTGTGCTTCTTTTCAAGCCACATTAAAAGAAATCCGTCATCGCCCTCTCTAGCCAGCTGCGACAATTGAGGCATTGAACCTCGGACTGATAGGGACTTCCACTGGTCTGTCCTCTTGCGACCTGTAGCCTCTTGTGGTTCCTTTACTTAATCTCTTCCTCCTGGGAGGTGCTTACCGTAGTGTAACTATATAGCTCGCATTGCACTATCACCTCTGTAGTATAACCTACATAAATATTATAGTCGTGCTCGTATATAATGCCAACAATGACAATTGCATACAGAATATTATAAAAGCAGAAATACATTGTTGCAATGGGTCATCAAAAAACGTTCTTCCTCTCGAGATTAATTCCTAGATTTTCCCCATTCCAACCATCCGACTAACCGTTTATTATTGCGTACAGCAAGTTTACTGCACGAAGCTCTGACTGCCAGTGGACGAAGTTATTATGATGCAAGTATTGACGAGTTTATAAGGTGAATAGCATACGTGAATCTAGCAATATTTTTAACTTTCCGAATGTTATAAAAATACGCTCACAGCAAGCAGTACTGCGACCAGAATTCCGGTCTCTAGGAGAATCTTCATTACACGAGAGCTGCGGATTATCTTTTTGATAACCCAATACGTTCTACCAGATTTTAATGAAACTTTCTAATTCCATTACTTTAGTTATTAGCCCCACTTGCAGCACTTCAGGTAGCGGCCATCTCGCGGTTAATTTCTCCAGGCTACAACTCAAGTAAAACTCACCATAAAATGTGTGTTTTTATAGCTGATGCACATAAAATACGAACTTATTGTATTACATATATGTTGAGGTTTTACAGATGGGAGTTATTTAGATAAATATATTCCTTGACTTCTTAATGATGGCTGAAAAAGAAGTCATTTGTGTCTCCGGAATTGAGCACGCCACAGCCGACGACATCTATGCTGCAGCTGCATTTCCTAATGTTACAGTCTATAGGACAGGTTAAGTCTGTCGTCAATTCTTCTGCTAAACCTACAAAACAACAGATATCTGTTTTATGAGAGGATTAAGCTTTAGCTAGGATTTCAATTTTAGTTTCTTATTTTAGTTCTTCGAATGCATAAGACCTTCTAATTCTTATTTGGAGTATTCCATGAATGAAATTCAGACTACATGAATTAAGCCTAAGAGCAGCGCAAGCCACATTTTATTATTAACCACTTTACTATGAATATTTGTGAGAATTTCCCCTGTGCCTTCTTTTGTTGTATGTCTATTTTATGAATCTCGTTGAAACCTCACTAAAAATTTATCTTCCGTTGCTGCTGAAAGTGTAATTTCCAAATATTATGTTTCTATTTTACTGGAAGGAAGAAAGAAAAATGCTTGCACTGGAATATAAACTATAATCTTCCTTTCATAAAGAGAGGATTCATAATCACAATATAGTACTTCAAAAAGCCAGAAGCAGTTTAGAGTATACAGAGAGGTAAAAGTTGAAACAGCGAATGTCCGATAAGAATACAAGCTGCGAGTTAATTAAACCTTCATTCACCGATGAGCATCGGTACCGCTTTGTCACAGAACATCGATAACATTAATGTTGCAATTTGGAGAGTGGTTCTGTTGGCAATGTTTGCCAAATTGGTTTAGATTTACACGTTTTTGGCCATGCTTTTATGTTGTTTCTCTTTTAACTGTATCTTGTATACACAAACTGGAGTAGGATATTGTGATTTATGTTCCCAAAGTGTTACAATGGATTGACAACTTGTTCAGTAAGTAGTTAATTAAAGCCACGTTCTATTAGTCAAGGAATACTTAGAGTAGGATTGTAAGTTCCCTCTTATGAGTTAGATATGGAATAGTCTTGTAAAGCATAACACACGCAGGAGTAGCTAAACTTCCTTCCTTCCTCAAATCCCAGGTGTAGGAAAACTGTGATATCACCTCGGAGCATGTAGAATAGAAATAAAAATATAAGGGGCTGGAATTCCGAGAGAAAACTGTACAGAAAAAAAAAAACAGAAGTCATCGCAAGTCAACTTTTTGCCCCGCTGACATAGGTGCAGTTAATCCTTATTTGGAACAACACTTATATGCATGATTACACAGAGAAGCGGTCTCCAATGAGTGTAATACAAACACTCACGTAATCCGAGAGACGTATTCATTGTGAATTTAACAGGAGAAAAGAAATAAGTCGAAAAATCCATAGAACAAGTGAATAAAAGAAGCACAACAACTCCAGATTAGTCTATACTTACGTTGGCTTTAGTCCACCATGAAGAAGCCAATCCTGAAAGCACACCAAATACTCTAGAGGAACACCTAAGATCTGCTCTGCAGAGAGCGAATTCCGATTTGTTAAATTCCCTTGTGTATTTAACGAAACATTAATATTTCTACCATTGTTCACAATTTTAACTAAATGAACTGATGAGATATGTTACGAAAAAATACATCAAGTCACCCTGTCCTAAAAAGTGAAACGAAGGAAAACCAGGGATAGAAAAATTAGTGCTTGTGTGCAGCTTAACCGAAAAATCAATTACCGACCTCAAAAAATCATGAGAAGAAAAATCAGGTACATATGATCAGTCCTAAGAGACCCTCCGATGCAATTGAAAACTGTGTCTGTCCGAGATATTTCGCTCATGTATGATGAAATGAAGGATCCGTTAATTATAAAAAAGTAGTGTTATATCACTGGCTCTTTCATTAAGGTTGTCAAGAAAATGTATTAACATCAGCCTTTTCTCACAGATAATGCTGGCGATTCTCACAAAAAAACCTTCATTTTGATCGCCATCGTAAATATGTGCGGTTTCTATAAATATCAGAGTGGAAAAATATACCTATTTAATATCACGTAACTGTTCTTTTAAACGTATAAGAGAACACAATAACTACAGTTAAACCGCCTATCACAGTAATGCCTGACATAATAAAACCAAAATGTAAACCTGGCCTACTTTATAGAAAATATTACGCCTTTAGGACGAAAGTTCATGCTAGAGAAATTGCCATGGTTGATACCTCTAAAGATAGCTGTTCATAAAGAATGAGAACTTTAATTCAAACCTAAAAAGTTTATAAAAATGCAAAACTGACATTTTTTATTTCTATGAACTGTATGTAATTCAGATTTATTCAGTTTTGTTTAATTATGCTAGATACTCAGAATCTAAAAAATGTACAGCAGACAATACCTTACGGAGTTATATGAAGTCGCTGTAAACATATTTCCTTTTTATCCACAGTTAATCAGTTGAAATTAAAAAAACTGTTGCTATTAACAATATCCTGAACATTTTTTCATGCCAAATGAAATGTATATCTTGAATCTTTTGGGAATGTCCTTATGAGTTCTCAAGGCCGCGCCGTGGCTCAGTGGTTAGACCGCTTGGCTCTCACCAAGGCGGACCGGGTTCGATCCCAGGGACCGCAAAGTGAGATTTGTGATGGACAACACGGCGCTGGGGCGGGTTTTCTCCGGGACCTCCCCCGCCATGTCATTCCACCGGTGCTCCATCTTCATCTCATATATCATTAGTGTCACTGCCTGCGGTGCCGTATGTAGTAAAAGCGGGCGTTAAACACTACACATTTAATTTAGGAGTTCTCTGCATTTAAATGGGTTTTGCACAACTGGTAGACCGTACGAGATAGACAGAATCGAACTACAGAAAACGTGTGGATCCCGTTAAAACATACAATTTATATAACCATTATATGAACCATTTCCGAAATATACCCTGTTATTTCTTTAAATTTTCAAATACCTCAATTGGAAATCTTGTCAAAATTATCGGTAGTTGGAAGTGTAAACAGGTGAATGAGGTCCGTGCTGGCCGAGCGAAAACACAATAAGCTCTCTCGTCGGAGAACTGGAACCTTCTGGATACTTCTAAATCTCAAACGTTCTGAAAAGCTCTTACGGCTCCTCGTACAGTATTTTGGTAGATGTAAACCACTTTTTATCAGTAGACAGTATAGCGGTAGTATTTGTTCAGTATGGCTTTCATGGAAATGCTGTATGTTCAATACAGTTTAATAAGTATCAAAGTTGAAGGTCTATAGCATCATTTTTATCAATATTTATATTAATGCAATTACAGCAATCCCATCGTAATTTCTCTAAACGGATCACTAGCTGTATATTGCGTAATATATTGGGCTGTGATTGTAAGTGCTGACTGTTGCTCCGTGTTTTATATCTCGGTGACAGGTAAACCGCATCCATAACGCTTCGTAAAATGTTACCTATCCAGGTCACGGCTTAATACACTCTATTGAGGTGTTAGGCCATGTAATTTAAGCCATTATGCTATATCTACATTTTGATTTATAATTCCCATTAGTTCATATTGCGGCGTATCGGCTTTACCGAAGATGTAGTTCGTCCTTTTACGCCTTGGATATACAAAGAGAATGGAATGTCAAAGTCATCGCATAGATAGCAGCTCCTAACGTATTTGAATACCGCTTAAGAAATCGTATTCCCTAGTGACTTTGTATCAATAATGAAATATGCAATAAAACCATTCCTACAAGGATCTGAAGAACAAAGTAGAGAGGAAATTAAGGCCCCAGTAATGAATATATCTAAGGCAGATAGTTTGGTTCAACTACCAAATCCAGAGAGAAATTGAAAGAAGAATCTTACTATCATGAGGGACATTTTGGAGCCTAAAACTTACCTTTGTGGAAAAAGCAATTGATATTAAGTAAGATCAAGAGAAAAGTTAGTATCATGTGTATACTACAAGCATAGGTTTGCGGAACCCAGACCAAAACAAAAATTAATATACTAAAAGCCAGCCAAACAAAAGTGGACCTTAAGCTGCTCAATATCACACCAAGGTACCGGATAAGAAACGAAGGCATCGAGATAATAAAAATATTGCATGAAGCAAAAAGCCACTTATACAAAGTTCCAACTTGGAAGGACACATATAATTTAGAATGGACCCAAAGAGTGTATATAAAGTGGTAGTGTGGGAGCTTCGGTTGGACGTAGAAATTTGTGTGTAAGTGTGTGAGAGACAGAGAGGGTGAGAGAGACAGAGGTTGAAGTCTGTGGTCTACACCATCAGTTTGATAGCTCCAAACCAAGCCACGTCCATGCAGGATGCATGTTAATGGAAAAGAAGGTTGGTGCCTGAACTATTCAAAAATGTTATTTTTAGTTTTGTTTAAGTAGTCTTACAATCTGGGACGTATTATTTAATTACACATTTTTATGACAGTAGGTTAAACACTTGTCTTACATCTATGTGTACAAAGGAGAATCTTTGCTCTACAAATTTGGTACAGCGTCTAAATACCACAGCTGTCACATCTTCGAGCAATGTATTTCTTTCCTTCGTTCTTGCCTTCTTTCCTTCCGACCCTCTTTTTGGGATTTATAAATAAGTGTGAATTTTTTTCTCTTTGTTTTTACTTTGAAAAGTGAATAACACTTTCTGACATAAATCACCGTTCTTCGAAGAAGATTTAAATGGAATTTTGATAGCGCAGAATCCACTTACTGATCTACATGCTTGGTGTTAAATATGTGGTTATAAAGATACATTGTGATAAGCTTTATTCAAAACTTTATCTAATTAGCATAAGGTTCCAATTTTCTTAATAAACCACATTATTATATAAAAGGGGAACAATGTACAAAAACATATACTCTCACCCTATAAAGGTGTAAGTCAGACTTCTTACACACTTTCTGATATACTAATGGGTCATTAAGTTGGTAAATTTAACACTGGCCTTCATAAAATATTGGAATTCTTTAGGTTTGAGCAGACCCATGACCTCAAGATCATTTCAACGCTGATATTCAATAAAACTTTAATAACGGAAGGAGCAAATAAATCATGTTGGCACTTTACAATCCTTTATTACAAAATCAAAGACCTGGACCCATTGCCGAAACCTGAAAGAATGGTTCTACAGCTACCGCTCGATACTAGGTAAGAAGTATACGACCTCTTAGAAATATTTGGATGGTGATATTGGCATTCACCTGATATCGACTTTCAACCCAAAATTTAATAAAAAATTTTATAAACAAAATTTAATAAAATAAGACCTGAAGCTTTCCTGGCGACGAATATGCTCAATTTCTTCTCGGGCAGCAAGCCAGATGAAAAGACGATTAGAAATCGACGTTTTGTCTTTCTTTATATGTGTGTTCTATCCAGTGTTTCATTTTTCGTTATAACATTTAATAAATATCCTGAAGATGGGAGCGCCGCACATTCCCGAAACGTCGATTTCCAATCGCCTGTTCACTTGGCTTGCTGCCCGAAAAGAAATTGAGCAAAATTCAGTAAGACTTTCTTTACTCTCCCATGTTTACCTTAAATGAACCGTTTGCTGAGAATTGAACAAAACTGGCAAGAAAAATTATATTTTAGGCTTTTTAGCTACTTATTACACAGGATTGTCCAGGAACGTTTTGCTATATATAGCAGGTAGCAAAGGTATTGCATTCTACTGAAAAAGTCTATGGTGAGATTTCACTGAAAATACATGTTTGAGGTCATCAGAATTTAAGAAAAGTTCCGCAAACGCTATCAATAACAAGAAAGCGCTTAAATACCAAACTTGGTATTTTGATCTTCCAAGAATGCGACATAAAGATGTACCTAGAAATTCCTTCCACCAGAGACTAGCCCATGCATGGAACATGTTTCGAAAATGTTAATCCCCCCCCCCCCCAATAAAAATGGCTCAGCAGTTTTGATAAAAATATAACAGGTTTAAAATATTTTCATAACAAATTAAATACGTATACATACGTATGCGTATATGTTACGAATGACATAAGAAGTTTTCGCATCTTTGGGTTACTTTTGTGCACCTCTTTTACATAAATGGGACACCATAAAATATGGACAAAATCCTACTACAAAACAAATTTAGAGATCATATATATATATATATATATATATATATATATATATATATATATATATATAGTAAACCATTTCGAGGATATTCCTTGTATTTGTCTGAATTTTCAAATATTTAGAATTTTCTCAGGTAACAAGTCGTTATTCTTATTTTACCTTTTGGCCACGCAAAGGGAATGGAATTTCATACTCATCACATAGCGACCAGCTCTTAAACGGCTTGACTCTCCTTTAACCCTTTACTGTAGGAGTTACTTTACTACTTATACTGCTGTTGCTGTTATTTCTAAACAGGTTCTCGCCGCTTTCTGCGGTGCTTCAACGTCATCGATTCGAGTAGCCATGATCGTAAAAGCGAATATAATGGACTGGCCATCCATTCGAAGCTAAATGTCGTGAGTTTGAATCTCTGCAACTGCAGTCAAATGTGCCTGTGTTAAAGGACGGGGAGGACTCAAGTAATATAATCAGTGTGATGACATTCTTGGATGTTGACGGGGTATCATTTGACTGCAGTTGCTTGGATTTTGCCTTTTTATAGTAAAAAACACTACAACGTAGTGGTCAAAATAATAGACTATTAAGAATTCAGAAGTCTTAAAATTTAGTATGTATAATTACAAAGGCCAGCACAATATTATAGTAACAAAATAACTGCACTAAAACATTATTCAAAATAAATACAGCCTAATGTTTCCTGAAAGAACCACCGTGCATTAAAGGGTTAAAAGCTTCGGTATTACATTATTCCCCATTTACCTACATGAAGATCAGCAATAATATAATGTTTATCTCGCTTAACATGAAGTTAGAGGAATAACGTTTATAGGAACAGTTTGTACAGGATTGGAGAAAGTAATGCGTGTGCAATTTATCACATTTTTGTTATTGCAGTGAAAGTGGCAGCATTACGTTACTTCCTTTGCTTTCCTTTTTTTCTTGATTTCTTTTACATTTCTTTAAATATTTCTAAACTTGCTACACATAGGTTAATTGGTTTACAAACTGCACACATTAATTTAAAATATGCACTGTTGAAAAATACATACGCAGAATTTCAGGAAAGTTAGTGTGAGCTATTAAACAAGTGCATTTTTCTCGATTGTAATGATTTCGACATTCAGTATTTAAACATTCCTTATTATGCAGCCTTAAACTTTAAAATTCCCAATTGCTACCGGATAACCAAAATTTATAGTTGTTGTTACTGCATCAAGTGACCCAAGTTTGATAAGCATATAGTTCGTTCATATTTAAGCTCAGAAGATTGCTTTAAAAACTATTTTAAAATTGCAATTCTTAGCCAACTTAATTTCTAGTCCAATAGGGAACACAAAACTTAAATTTTGTTCCAAAACTTAAGAAACTTCCATCCTAATTAGCAATTATACAAAATATCTTAATGTTTTAAATGCATAATGCAGGAATGGCTTAACATGTAAAATGTTTAAGAAACACACTAGTGCTTTGGATTAAAAAAAAATTCACAGGTTGATCTCGTAATTATTTTCGAATCGTGTAATAACGCGTTTTCAAACAAAATGTCACAACTAATTCAATCACAGTCTCAAAATGGTTAAAACCTTTCTCTCACAGGTGGTTATGTAGCATACGTCCTTGGTGAAATGAGTGCAGAAGTGTGAGAACAAGGTAAGAAAGTGTGCAAGCTTTGATTTAAATAGGAGCCGTAAAGAGCACAGAGCGAATAATAAAACTGGCGAAACAAAGGGGATCGTAAAATACATGGAAGTGAAGTACATTAAGAAGATAGTAACAGGCCTTCTGTTAAATTGTGCTTGGAGTCAGCTGAATTGAATTGCTAACAATGATTCATGTCATTTCATTGTAGATAAATACAGAGGAATTAATGTAGAAGTATCACATTTCTTTAATTATTATTGGGCTGGAAATTCACATTTAGTGACGCTTTTAACGTCACATGGAACAAGATGTTCGGAAGTTTCCATGCCCTGTCACGAGCTATGCATGATGTTTACGTTTTATCATTGTTTGTCTTATTTTTGTAATGGCTCTAGGCCTGGACTTTTCGTAGGTCTCTGACACTGAGTAGGTATACCCGGTCTGCTGCGACAAACGTCTTAATGACTTTAAGGACAACCTCTGCAGTTGTTCGGGCACAAATAACCTAGCTGTCGACAGGCCCTTAAATTTCATTCACTCCCTCTCCAGTCGTTACCAACAACCATGGGCAGCCTAATAGAACGAAGTTTGACCTTTCCACTCTCGAAAAATCCAGTTGTTTCCATATTTTTACCAGTTGCAGGATTGTGTTCCTTTGGGGAGGAATGCGAATCCAAGTTCTCTCTGGTAGGTCCTTAAGGTAGCTGTAATTCAGTAGAGACACTGAAGTAGAGTCAGAAGAGTCACTGGTTTAATGGATGCTCCATTTGGAGAATAAAATGGCAAAAATAGTTGTTAACTAAAACACAAAGGACGAAAATAAAGATTAAGTATCTGCTGAAACTTCCAAACACCGTACTTAATTTGATATTAAAAACTGCCATAAAGTGAACTTTCAACCGAATAATTCAACACAAATATACGTCATCCTAATCAATCACCCTGCAGACATATGTACCATGTTAGAGTCCGTGTGAAAGCAGCAGCATTCTCTTCTTGTTGCAGGTCTATGACGCGGGGATGAGAGCCACACGGACGATCACAAATAAAAAATTGAAACCATTTCAGGGTGAGTGGCAGTAAAAGCGAAGGAATTCCACAAATAAAACATACACACTATCAGGTCTAAAGAACCACACACAACAGAGAGCGCAACACGTTTATGGGACTTCTTTCGCAGTAAATTGCAAACGGTTTTATAATGCACATCAATTTGCGTGGACCATAAATCCATGAGACGGGAGGGGTTTAACTAGATGAGCTTCGCCCTCTAACAGGTTCGATTGGGGGTATGGTAGACAGGGGAATCACCTTGTTTGCTGAATGAGGTCATTTCTCATTTCCCTTGGGAAGGAGCCATGCAGTTTATAGTTCGATCTACCCGCTTTCGCCCTGTGGTTGACATCTCAGTCGTCAGAGAAAGAGAGAGACAGAGAGCAATGGAGTGAGTCTACGACTCATCATCTTTTATGATCCTGAGGGGCTTTGGTGCCGCTAGTGTAGATAGAAATACCGACGTCCCACAATGGAAAATCAATGGAAGATATTACTTTTCATAGATGTGCTGGTTCCAATATAGCGGGAACCTACCGGTGTTAGGCTAACGCAAGATTACACCTTACAGATCCACTTCCTTCCGGCCGCTGGGGGGCATCGTATGGTAGCACATGTGAGAATTTAATATCTACATCGTCCCGAAGCTCCTAGCCCAGCTAGCAGATGTGCAATGATGTGCCAAAATACGCTTTACTCTTGTGCCTCTGCTGTTCATCAAATGTTTAAATCGCATTAAATTCTGGTGGATATGTGTATATAGTGATGATTATGACTGAATTAAAAGAATATCACGAACACTTAAATGCCTATATAAGAACCTTGTTTACTTGGACCTCATTAATTCGGATTTCTTGCTTATCGATATTCAGCTTTAGTTACTCTCTAAAGTAACGAAAGTATGCGCATCGTTTCATATATATATATATATATGGTGTTGATACCCCAGGTAGCATAGAGAGCGTCGTCAATTGCACGCTTCAACCTAAAAATCATCATGGTTACAACGTTCGATGTTACAGAACATCAAAATTGATGTGTATTCCTTTTCATGAAAGTTCTCATAGATTTTATAGGTATCTCATCTACAGGACTTTGCATTCATTTCTCTTCTTTTTATTCAATAAAGGAAATGTAATTACAGCAGATCACCTTATGAATTTATTTAATAGTATAACTCCGTATTGTCGGTTTCTGTTAATCCGGCATGCTCCCGGAGCCATCCAGGTCGATAACAGAGGTTCTTGTGCATTTTATTTCAATGATATTTTTCACTTTATACTTTCGTGCCTGAAATATTTAACGTTTGTGCTTTCTAGGTGTTTAACCGGTTGTTCACAAATTCCGGAAGAAGTGAGTAATCCATTAGGTGCTTGATAACGCATCGTTTAGCTTTAGTAGCGATTGTAACTTCCCATTCCTATTTCTGATTCTTTTAGATTGCGATGTAGGTATAGTTAATAACAGTAAACCAAGCTATCACATTCAAAAGGGAACTGTAATTTAAACTAAAATTCATCTCACCTGCCACAGTGTTTCCAACTAATCTCCGATTGCCTTTTCAGGATGCCAAAATCCCATGGGAAACCTGCTGGGGCCAAGAATGTAGATAAGATTTTGCACACACTATCTCAAACTTAGCAGTGGTTTAACGTATATGATGGTATGTTTTCAGATTGTCTTCACTTCAAAAATGAAATTGGACTGATAAAAAAGTAATGGTATACGCATATTTTATTCATTTAAATTTGTGCACGGTGCATGAATAGAAATACTAGAAATGCCCAATCTTAAACGAAAGAGGGAAAGGCGATTTGCCTGCACGTACTGCTCGCTAAGTTATGATGCACAAATGGGACTCTAAGACAAATTCCCCAAACAAATTACCTCTAATATGTGAAAGAAAAATTCTTCATACACAAAACAAAAGAGATGGGGTAAAGAGACAAGGTGAATTCATTAGTACATAAGAGAAACACATATAAACATACTATTCGTCCTCACCGTCCCCCAGGATCTCGCATATGTCTGATAAAATGTGTGACTGGAGAAACTAGTCTGCCACTACGTTTAACTTTACGTTCTACTATGTTTCCTAACTCATAAATAACGGAATTAAAAGGGCACAAACTACTTCGATGTATATAAGTAGTAACCAATATTTCAAATGGTAAGCTATAAAAACTTATCAGGATATATTTCAATGTTGTAACTCTTAGCTCATAATGCATGAAGAAATATTTGAGCACCTGTCTTCAACAAAGATAAGCGTTGAACTTTTCTAACTTCACAACAGAAGAGGGTGGACAACTTCTGCTTCTGCTTTGTTTCTACAAACGTTCCAAAATAGAACACAAGCAGAATAATTCTTTAAACCATCTTTCTCCTTTCTTCCAGTTCTTCTCTCATGAGGCTAGGAGTTGAAAACAAGGGAATATGATAGTGGTACACAACATCCTCATCACCCTTCATATTATTTTTTTACTACGCTTAAGAGCCACAAAATCCTCGACTCCATTAGATCGTGACGAATACAAGCAGAAAATATCTGCTGTATTGGAGGGAAACTATATTTCAAAACATGAAACGTCAACAACTGAATAAACAAAGGCATTCTACATAACTTTGACAGCCACATGCTTGACTAGAGCAACATGAAGTATTTAACCTAATAAACTTTCATCAGTGTTAAAGCAAATACTTAAGGATAATTCGTTCATCACTTGAAGATTTGGAGAGCGTCTATGTTGGTTTGCATGTGATAATGTTTTGCACTTACCGGAAAGTACTGAGTAATGTAAGAGAAGAATGCAGTTTGCTGTATTACTCATAGCTGAAGCAATAAGAAACTATGATTCGGGCGCAGTAACCTTGTAACTACAAAACCTGTTTTAGAGCAGGTTTTACATTTTACTTTAGGAAGCGGCTGTTAGTCTTTTGAATCCAACTCTGCAGTTTCTGTTTTTATTTTGCGTTCAAGGAGATCTCAAACTCCGGGTCCGATACGTAGATCATGTTAATAATTACTGACTATAAACATTATGGCTAAGAAATGTCTTGTGCCAACAATTTATCAACCATCTATATAACTTGGCAGCAATAAACTTATGCAACTCCTTATAAACCTGCTGAAGAACAAAGCGGCCATATGAAAATATATTGGCTCGATTTCCTGACGGTCATGAAGAGAAATTCGATGTATATCGAATCTAGATACCGAGAAAGTCACACCCGAAATATTTTATACGGAAAGTTCATTTGTTTCGCCGTCGATAAATGTGAAACTAAGTGTTACAGAATACTGATGGTAAAAATCAAAGAACACCATGATTACAATGATTTACCTATTTGTTGAAGTGCTTAATATTTTCCTTTAAATATGTCCAAATGGTATCAACGCTTTATACTATAGGCAACTTTTAAAAACACTGGAAGGAAGCAAAGAACCTTCTAATGAGCTTCCAAAAATGGTACTTCTAGATTTTAGGGCATCGAAGTTTACTGTGTACACACATTTTATTGGACAATCATGACTGAAGTATTTTAGCACTTATATTGTCCACAAGGGCCATATTTATGACTGAATAAGCTTTGTTAAAGCCATCACTCAGATAAATTATTGAAAGTTATTTCTAAAACGTGATATCACTCCTAGTTCAGAAATGCCGTTTATAATCCCTTGGCTTATAATACTAGAAAGAGCATGTGTACATTTTTGGGCTATAACGCTGTTTTACTTGGAAATTGATATTGAACCAACAATCACAAGTTCATTTATTTATACCGCCAATTTAAATGAATCATTATCCATTCTGTCAGATTCATCATGTGGTTAAACAATATTTACATCCAATCAATATGTGGAAAGAAGCCCTTTAGCTCTTCGGTACAATTTGGAAAAGGATTTGTTTAAAATATTTTCTTGAAAAAGGTAATGTTATATACCGTACTTTTTTATTCAACAATAAAAAATTTCCGAAGTTTCAATGCTTCTTTAATAATTTATAACAACCTGCGAACGAGTAAAAGAACTGAGTTTCCAGCCAAAAATGCCTTTAGCCATTTACTATTCATTATATCCGCTTTAGTTTTGAAATTATTATATTTACACTAGTATAAACTCAAAAGAATTTAATAGTGCGACTCCTATCTTAAGGAGTCAGGGCTTCCTTCTCGCCCGGTGGACACTTTATAATTAAAGGGTTTGATACTTAAAGCTCATGTGAAAGTCATGTCAGAAATGAAGTTTTAGAGAAGAATTGGAGGTACAACCATTAATAAAGAAAATATAAATATATAGAAACAAATGGATTGAACACCTCCATCAAATGACAGAAAAAATACAAAAAAGCTGTTAATTATAGACCTTGAGCACGTGGATTAACGGGACGTCCCCAGAAAAGATGGCTTCACGAAATATGAGACTGGAATAGGCAAATTTCTAATCCGTGAGAGAAAAAGGTAAGATGATTTTAATAGTATACATTATTGAAAAACCCACAAGATTTTTCAGCCATGAAGGTAAAAATAGTGGAATAATAACGCAGTCGTTAAAGAAATTAATTAGCAACCATATTGATTGTACTCCCGAAGAAGAACCATGAAAAACCATTCGTTTGTATACCATTCTGTCCACTTGAAGCTGATAGAAACCCACAGTAATAATATCACCTTACAACAACAAAATTCGAAATAAACAAATCAGGGTAACTACCTGATGTTCCTGTAAATACAGGTTGAGTAATGCTTTGCGAGAACAGTTTCTGGCGTGCGTGCGGCCGGCCGGAGAATCTAAGTATTTGCCACTTCGGTGGTGCGGTTGATGGCAAGTTCATATAAATATAGAACGGTTTCTGTAAGTTGTTCCCCTCACATACCCACATAAACGCTTAAAATGACCAGTAAATCACGCATATATCATGCAAGGATATCTTTTAGCTTCCTCCCTTCCTTATTGAGCAATTTCTAGTACTCTCTTAGAAAATTGCTCACTGTGTTCTGCAATTCAGTCTGAGAAATAGCAGCAGTTTCTTGATCCATCTTACACATACATACTTCTAAAATGTTTGGATTTGTTCTATAAGCTATCTGTTTCAATGTACCCTCATTCTTGTTAATTAACCTGCTGCTATTGTCATCTCTGAAGAAAGTTTTGCAAACAAGCCCTATCGCTTTAGATGAAATTAAACATAACTTCGTCAAGAAATTGCTGACTTATTTCAGATGCACTACAGAATGTAATGTTCCAATTTACTGTGCTTAAAATACACTGGTAGGCAGCTCCAACACCACCTTGATTGACATGTATGGGTAATTTACTTCTTTGTCAGTTATGTTATACGACAGAAGTAGCTTACGTGACAAACCATTCTAGATTTACTGCGGACCACAGTTTAATACCAGATTCTCAAATCCATGGTTAAATTGAAGACGCATAACACGCTCCTCCTATACCTTTCGATGCCAGCTAAGTGAACTAACCAACATGTCGTCGGAAATGCAGTGAGCTTCTATTTCGACCGAGCTATGGTACATTCGCATCCCCCCACCCTTCCCTGCCGTGTTCGACGACTGATTGAATCCAACATCTTTCGAAGCTTAATCCCGTGCACCAACGAATAATTTACGGCACAATTCATTTATCACATATTAGCATAATACGCGCTAAATATGCCGAGTAAATGTGCGTAAATTATTCAACACTGTGCGAGATGTGACTTCGAAAGAAGTTGACAAATTAAATTCGGAAAAATAGGTCTCAGAAGCAACTTCCAAACTTGATCTTTTTCCTGTTGCCACTAAGCATTATAGATTTTATATTCATGTAATAAATGAATAAGTAGGTCTTTAAGAAACAATTACAACTTTGACAGAGTGAGATTACTCAAGATGCTGTCGAGGTTATACATAACACCTGTACTTCCTTTCCCTGAATTGTGAATTCCAAAGCTTGTTACTGTGATAACTACAAGATAACCTGGCACTAAATCAATGCATTATACAAGTACTGGAAAACAAGAAAGAATATCAAGTTCAGGAGTAATGCAATTTCTTTGTGCACAGAATAATGTTGAAAAATTCCCTGGAAGGAACGTGTCAACAAGAAAAAACAACAAAAAACGAAAAACATTATTAAAGAAATGTATATATAAATTGTAAGTGAAGATACAAACTATGTAAAAAAATCACTATCGCTTTAAATAGAAAACAAAGAAGCTCTGTTAATACCTTATATTTACTAAGAATTTCAAAAGCTCTATAGTACATATATCATTTTCAGCACAAGTTTACATAATAATATTCAAAGAAAAATCTGAAATTTGTGATTGATTCATGATATTAATTGAATAAAAATTGAATAAAAGACACTATTTTATATACTTCTAATCACTTTGGTTGGGTTATCATTCACACATGCAGTATAAATGATTATCATTTGAATGAAAAATACAGTTCAATGAATCTAAGAAGAATATTAAGTACATAAAAACTGTATCATTCATTTAAAATAGTCCTAAGCTTAACTTTGTCTTTGAAACACAGGAATGTTACAGTCTTGAATTTGTAAATTCTTTAATGAAATGTATAAGCACAGTAATAAATGCTGAGAAAAGAAAAGTTTTAAAAATAAATTTTAATGCAAAGTGCTTCTTCCAACACGACAAAATTTAATGTAATTATCTGACTAAGACGTATGATTTGCTTGGTACAGCAACTGTTTTGGTAAATAGCTTACTTTAACTTAGTAAGACTTTAAGCTATATATGTACTAAGATGGCAGTTGGTGCTCTCTGCATAGTGTAAACCTCTCAGGTTATGACATACAATTGAATGTGTGTCACATAAGTAAAGCAATGAAAGGTTACACTCAGAAGCATTACTGCTGTTTGTGGTCTTAATTAAGCTATGAAAGTGCTGGAATTTTCTGTTTGAGTTGTTAATAGGTCTATTAAAATGCTTACACATCTAAGCATTGTTTCTTTTTACAGTCAATAATCCCTTATCTGTTCATTTGGAATGAAGCAATAAGTGAATCATATAGGTGTGGCTATATCGGCTTTTCAAAATTACGTCGCTTTGCATCACTGCATGTAAGGCATGTTGGCTGTTAAGCTCAAATACCCAGAGTTTTCCCGAGTTGCTTTGCAATGTATTTGGGATGCTACTAACAGTGAAGATGCTGAAAGATATTTCAGTAGGTATATGGTAATTTGACTGTGAGTGACAGGAGGACTCAAATGACAGAACAGAATGTTGAAATATGTTCAGTGCCTGCATTCAACAGCATTACCGAATCATAAATTAAGCTAATTTAGTGCATTTTCTATTTATTGTGTTCTACGTCAGTATTGATTTATCTTTTTGGTGTTATGCAATATGCTTTAGTATGTATCAGATTGTTCTATATTTCTGCATATTGCTTTAACCTATATTAATGTGAAATAAGTTGACACTTTATAGACTTTTAACTCACCGTCGTGAATAACCCTCCATAAATGGGTTTTAAGTTTCATATAAATAATACTAATATTCATCATTTAACAAAATTAACTCAACCTTTCTTCAAAATGCTATAAAATGCTAAATTGCAAATGTCTAAACGCTACAAAATGCTAAATGTAAAAATCAAAATGCTAAATATCACTTCCCCTACCTATTGTTTATTATGAAGCTTTACTAATTTGAGAACATGCCATTCTCTATGTCCTAGCTGCAGCTGATATTGTACGTAATTTAAGAATAAGTGGAATACTGGAAATAAATGTAAAAATGGCATATAATGACAATGGCACAATGCCATTTTAATAATTTCTTGCAATGTACAATTTCACTTAAAACTTATTAAAGGTTTTACAAGATCAATTCTAATCTCACTATATCTCTTCTAAGATGGCTATTCAGGTACATTATTTGGTGTAGTGTGTACAATATTACATAGTGATTACTGCATTAAACAAGATAGAACAAACTGAAGCTATGGAATCTCAGATCATATTTTTAATTTGCTGTTAAAATCTATGCGATTCTTTGCCACTAATGTAACTATACACTTGATGAGTAAGGTTAAGAGAACCTAATTCTTCAAAATATCATTGTGATTTAAAGAAAATCTTTATAAAAGTCCATATCCAAGCATGTTGCCCGAAGATTTTAATATAAGCACCGAGATTATATGTAAACACAGATAATGCCAATTATAAACAAAGAAATTCTATAGAATTTAAAGAGAATTGTATTCTGTACATATCCACAGCCACAGTTTTCGTATATCTGAAAATTCACATACTTGGGTTAGAATGACACAGCGAAGCATGTAACACACAAGGCAAACCGTATATCATTATCAAAAACAGCTGCTGCCACCAAACATTGCAAATACATCCTTATAAACAATTCATATATTTTAGATTCCTTAATACAGGAAGAGTAGTGTGGCTGAAATGCACAAATGTTTCATCTAAAATGTGGTCTGAGATGGAAGAATTTTTTTTTTGAAAATCTTCGTATATAAGTTTGTTGTACACATGTTAGTACAAACAGCATGAGAATTAAAGATATTAACAACATGCAAAAAGATAGGTCTATAAAGCTAATACACAATTGTTTAAGTATTTCTGTCTTCGATGACATCTAATTATATGGACTAAATTAACCCCACCTCCAGAACAAAGCTTAAATATTGAAGAAATAACTTAATAGTATTAATGGTGTTTAATTTTGGCTTACTGTTGTTTAATGCTAACCCATGGAAATCAAATGAAAAATTACAAAATTAGGAAAGCTAGTTTTGCAGAAATTTAAACTGGAAACTACTTACCTTATATGGACTGTTATATATGACTCAAATATTTTAAATTTAAAACTTCTAACACAAAACCAACGAATATATCCAATGAACTGCCTAAAATAACTTAAATTTTCCTGAAAATTTATAACATACTGGTCACAACACCCCTCAAAGTTTTTGCTAATTTTCCACTGATATTGAAATGAAACTCAAACTTTAAGACATATCTGATAAGCCACAATAAATTTATGTATAGGTGAGAAAGAAAGCTTTGTTCTACATTAATAACGTTCCTGAAGATCACTGCACATCACCAAAACAATAAACACAAAATTTCTAATCATGCGGCACTTTTGATTTCTGCCATCGTATTCCTGGTAGCCTGAGATGATGAGGTAGCTTAAAAAAGCAGAAAAAAATTATTTTTGAATTAATAATTACGTAACAAAGTTAATGAAGCTAATGCTTTTTCTTGTAAAACATACTCGATACATTATATAGTGCTACATAATCTAAAGAATTTAATTACAAATGAAAATGTATGAAGATACAATTCAGGTTAAGTTATATTAATTTTCGGTATTTAGCTACATGCTAACATCTTACTTAGCGATAGGACTTTGTAAAAGTCCATTCCCATCCTTCTTGCTGCTTATGTGCCATCGCAGGCCTTACAAGTCTTGCGAATTTTACAAATTGATGACACTTTTTCACGTTTAATTTGGCTTCGCTTAGATACCGTAACAACGACCTGTTACACGACGGATTTTAAAGTTGTGTAAAGAGTGACATCTGTTGACACCGATAGATTTTAAAGTTGATGTGCAGCGCTCAATCTGTCGCACGGCCGTTTCGAGAAGCTTAATGCGGATTCAGAGTCTCTATCCCTGTTAACACCCCCTGCTGCGGACTGTCACCCGCACCGCCAACGCGCCGGTCAATGGCACGACGCGAAACCTATCCCGTCAAAAGTGGTCCATCGGATAAATTGTGATGGTTCCAGAGCGAAACATACGTCATAAGGAATCAGACAAATTTGAAAGTATCGCTGAATGGCAAATGTTGATGCGAAAGTTATTTAGGGCTAAACATATACGTACGTGCTATTTAGAGTATATTAGTTACGGTTGAGGAAACATTGATTTTATCGTTTTGAAAATTGAGATTTGCAAAGAGTAGGGAACATCGGTAGGCCACATAGTAAAAAAAAATCAAACGCGGTATAACCCAAAGGATCCAGAGCATTTTGAAGAATTAAATGGTCTAAAACATGATGTAGCCTAACATGGGCGATGGCCTGCTACAGAAAAGAGCCATGTTTGTGAGAAATTATAAATTTCCGCTTTTCTCTCCCACTTCATATCTTATGTTCACGTTACACTTATGCCTTCCTGCATAGAAGATCGCAATACATAGTCTTTTTGTTTAGAAGTAACCCGAGGCTGAACAGGTTCTGCAGCTATTCGATAATTGCATCCGTTGCTGAAGATGATGAGGAAGATAGGTGTTTTGAATGCCCTGACTGGAACTACCTACATGCAAAAGCACAGGAAGCAATTTACCTTCTGGCTGCAGCACATCTCTAGACCTTGATTTTGGATCCTCTAATGATCACATTTAAACACGTTCGTTCGAACAATAACCGAATATGCAGTATAGACAACACAATCATATTGAGGCAATGTAGTAATATGCGCGCAGGGAATATTTCTAACAACTCACTACATTCAGATTTTTCGAGTCTCGTTATCTTACTACTTTTTAAAATGGTAAACAGACCTGAAGAATAAACTCTATTTTACTACAAATAAAACCATCTTTAAAAATTATACTACTTTGTAGAAGTTAACATAATTATAACACTATTTCACATAAAAATACGAGGGTCTTATAATGAGTTATAGCAAATGCATTACATCTCTCAGATATGAAGCAGCCTATGTAATGATCTACAGAGCTCCAGCTACAGATGAGGTTTTTATCTACAGGAAGTTCTTAAAGAGAACCTAGGGGCCTTGTTAAAAAAAACAAGAACTGAACTTCTATTCATGTGTTTAGATACAGGAATATGTGAAACAGAAGGTAGTTATATAGTTGGTTCAATCATGAAGAAATCTGCAATACATGCAAGCCAAAATTTCCAACGAACATTTAAAAAAATGTTTCGTGACTACTTGTGTAGCTCTACGATTAATGGCTATTAGGTTCAACTTGAAGTGATAAGTCGTCATTGGAATTCACTCTAAGTAAAGTGGATACCTGTTATAAACCACTTTATTCTATACTCTTTTCACCTTCGTCGAACTACGCAAGCCCTCGCCGTTCAAACTCCAACGTAGTAGTTAGTCATTATTTGATGTATAATCATATGAGAATCAGATCTTATCTATTACTTGAGTGTCAAAATCGGTTTGAGCCTACTGCTTCATTCTTATGATGCAAAAAATACTAAAATAAGTAGTGAACAATTAAAAATATCAGCCACAACGTATTGACAATTCATATCCGAATATATATCTTAAGTTTGTTCAACAACAAAATCAATATTAATTAAATACATTAAAGAAATTAGAAATAATAAATATATGCGCTAAGACTGACTTACAGCGAATTGGAAATGTTTGCACTACAGTCTTGGGGGAAAAAGGAGAACGTTTTATGTATTTGTGAAATGAATGGCGATTAGGATATCGGTGGCTTTGCAGTAAACTTCTACTGCCTTTCAATTCTCGTTAGTGTAAAAATAATTAAACGCATACTTTATAATTAACATTTACTAATGCTTACAAAAACCAAGCAAAGGCATGCAGCGTTATGCGAAAAGCTCCTTCATTACAGGCTTCAAGAAAGTCATCTCTTAAAAGCTACTAACCGAGCGGAATCGCTCATACAATTACTTAAGTTGCCTGAATTTGGGAGGTCATTGAATTATCGTGGTCAACAATCCTCACCCTTTCTTCCCCGGGTTGCTAGCAAAGTATTGGCAAGAATAATGACATCTTCCCCCATTTCACTTCACCTTTCATCCTGGTTGGTCGTTTTAGTGTTCTAAGTGTTGGATGGAGCTGATATGCATGACTCTAAATTCTCGCCCTCCGGATTAAACTATGCCTGCAAATTCCAAGTCAACTAGAGAATGTGTAAGTCTGCAGGGAAGAAGGGAGTCAATTGTACGAATTACCATTTGCCTACCTTCTGCAGTAGTCTCTCCCGCCACTCTTAGGATCCTCTCTCCCTACGCCTCCTTCCCGTGGGATGACCCTTCTGGAGAATAGATGCATAGGTTTGATACGTCAAGGCGGTAAAGCCCCGTTCCCGAACCTTCTCAATGAGATTCGATAACAAAAACTCACTGTATAAATTTTTGGCCATGAAGGTGACATATACTTTATGTTAAAGTAAAATTCTGGATGAGTAAACAGTGTGCAACAATGCCTGTAATCCCGCTATTGCAACTCTTATGAAGTGATACTTTTTAGAAAAGCTCTTAGATTAGCAGCATACCCTCACATTACAATGATAAAGGATGTGAGTTTGTTTGATTTTTTTAAATGCCAACTTCTTTCTTCACTCCTCCAGTCATCAGGTCTCAGAACCTAGAAACAAATCCCTTTCAAACTATAGTATAATTTTGTTAGGAACTTGCAGCACGTGTACTGAACAAAGGAAAACTCATGATTACTTCAAATTGAGTAGGCTTTGACTTAAGCAACACAGTGGGCTACTTCAATACGTGGTTTTGGATTGAACAAATGCAGACAAAAGCTAAGCTAATAAGGACAATAATGCTTACTTCCTTGCAAGATCGTCCTGAAAGTAATTAGGCATGGCACAACTTACAGAAAGAAAACGGATTGAAATACTAATAATGATTGGATATTTTCATAGGAGGAAGACCCAAGAAGAGGTTTGTCTTGCTTAATGAAATGCATCCAAAACGAAGGATGATTGATCGACATGCACAACGTCCACAAAGGTAAATGTGTGGGCTGATACAATTAATGACGGATTGACAGGCCCATTTTATATTGATGGAAACTTAAATTCTGAAGGTATTTACGCCTTCTACAAAATGAAGTCGTTCCTGCTTGTGCTACTTTATTCCCTGGAGAAGGAGGGGTAATTCAAAATGACGTCTTATTCCAGCAAGATGGTGTCCCTGCACATTATGGAAGACAAGTTGTGAATTACCTAAATCATTAATTTTCAGGTAGACGGATTGGCAGAAGAGGGAGTATCGAATGGCCGCCAAAATCTCGTGACCTGAACCTTTTAGACTGTTGAGATACTTGAAGTGGATGGTTTACAATGACCGGCCAAGAGTTCCTGAAGAGTTAAACTACAGAACTGGGCAAAAAATGCAGCTAATAAGGCGAACAGTGTTGCTGGAAATATTAACTAATTTCAAAAATAGACTTTGGTATTGTTTGGCAGTAAATGGAAGCCAATTTGACCACCATTTGAAGTAAATACATCATGTGTTACAGCACGGCACCACTAATTTTGTTATGTATATCTTTTCTTGGTTTAAATTTCATGTGATGTAAAGCTTCCTAATAAATTTAAATTGAAAAGCATCTACCTGTACGTTCCGAGATCTGAGAACCCCCCCACCCCACCCCCCCAAAAAAAAGAAAATCACGACCTATTCGCAATCATAGTAATATGAAAACATGTTTATATCTTACAACTTTTCTAAAAATATCACTTCACTAGGTTATAACAACGAAGTTACAAGCATTTTTCTATACTTTTCACTCACCCCGTATAATGCAAAAGCATACCGATGGTCCAGTGAAATTACTGGAGAAGTCAAAACCAACGTCAGTGATTTAGGATGACTGCTACTAGAAAGGTCCTTAGATAAGAAATATCCTATTGACCTATCAAAGAAAATTCTTAAAATTGCTTATTCCTTCTAGGCGTAGATTTCTTTGGAATTATGCAGGATGGGTCTGAAAAGCAGTTAAACAAATTTAGTGCCGTATAAAGAGATTTGTTTAGTAACATAATAAATAACAGAATATTTGCATAGTTATACGCACAATTTGAAGTTGAAGAACTACAATAGTGTTATTCATTCGGGACTAAAGCAGCGCATTTTGGAGTTTCTCTCATCCTAGACGTCATTTATCTTCATTTCCTCTTTTTCTTTCTGTTCTCTAACCCTCGATCTATTCCGCGGACAGAATTCCTAGTACTTAACTTCCCTTTGGTTGTGCAGCTGCCATCTCCAGATCTTAAACGGTCATCCATCTTCCTGCAAACACTTATATGACCGAACCATTTCAATCACTCCATCTGTAATTTCTACATCAATTTCAGATATCTCCCATACTCCCTTCTTTCCTTATTATTATAGGCACTCATATTTGTCAGACAAGTGCTTCGCTGCCAGAAATCAATTTCCATTGCTCCGATTTATTCTTTATAGGCTTTATCCCTCTTCTACGTTTTGACCATTTGTTACAATCAACTTTATTTTATAGCATACTCTTTCAACTTATAGTGATTGAATTATCTCTCTTAAAATATTTGGACATATCCCTGTCTATGCCTCAAAATTGGCCTACCTCTTCTACTTTATTCGCGAATTCCCATGAAATAAATTCAAGGGAGCATATAGCTTCAGGTACTCACAGATTTCTCTGGGAGAGGAATCTTCCTTACAAATCCAGACTTCTCTGCTATTTACTCTTTTAGCTTTCTACTGTCTCTAAATGTGAACAGTTTATAAATATTCTCCTTGATATATATTAAAACTAAATCACATCTTTACAAAAGACTTTCTCTGCTCAAAGTAGAAGATACTCTTAGCTAAAGTAATATCTAAATATTCCATTAAAAGTGTGAGTAATGAAATATTCCGATAACATACATAAGAAGGTCAAGCGAGTAGTAAGTGTTCATTTATTTTAGCATATCGCCAGAAGATCGATTAAAGGATGATCTAATATCGAAAATATTATGCAATCTACTCTGTAATACTTTTCTTTCCTTATACCTAAAATATTATGCTTATAGCAGGCGTTTAATGTGTAAACTGATTTTTGAAAGATCAAATATAATCCGTTTCAAAGTAGCATTTCTCCAAAACTGGGGAACATATTGTTAATTAAACGTACCAACATATTGATATAAGACATTATGAAGAAAGTAAAGCAATACAAATTACATTGGAAACCTCTCAAAACATTCATAATGTACATCCACTGCTGAACAAGAAGTTGAATGAGGATCCGTTATCTAAATACTGTTTCATATAACTTTGCCTTTGATCTCTTAATTGTTATATTGGGTGCTGACGTGGAACAGGTAGTTGTGTTGCAAATTAGTTCCTTGTCTGACATAACCATTTACCTTAATGTTTATGCGAAGTTAAAGTATAACAATATTATCAATTTGAGTTAATACATCTAGAATGGACGCATCTTCTTTATATAAAAAAGAAAAGCAGATTGAAAGATCCTTCGGTTTGAACCTACTCTACAAGATCACTAAAACACGCATCTATAATGACAATGTGTGTACCGTATTTGGTTTATTTGACATCATTTAAAAGTGTACATTGTCCAGTTATGGGAAAGGCGGAGTTTGAGTGTGTTTTTATTTATGTATTTATTTATGGACGTTTATTAACTGTTGTGATTCTCGGCGTGCCAATTCTGATTATGCATGAAAGTCCGCTTAATTTTGCTCATAGGCTTCATTATCAGACTTGAGGCTCTGTTACGTGCCGTAAATCTAAGACACAGGGCTTCACTTTACTTTCCTTCCGAAAGAAGGCACGCAAAGGGCTTTTATGTACCAAAACATCCATCGCCCTCCGTCGGATTTGAACCCGCGAACTCCTGAAAAAAGTGAGCATATTATCTTTACACCATGGAGGACGATGGAAGGAGAAGTAAACGCAACGCGAAGAGCGAACGTTATATGAAATAGGACTTAGGTATTTCTTTATTCTATCCCAGTTTGTCGGCGTACAGATACGTATCAAATAATAACTGCATGGATGAGTGCTATTTTAAATTTATATTTTGAAAATTTCAGGAGAGGTTAAATATTTATGGTTACAGTTCTAACTTTTGAGACAATTTTGTATTAAATACTTGAGGTCCAAAGGATATAAGAATGATATAAAGAAGTCTATTTAGGATAAACACGAGTTCTAAGTTTTAAGGACCCTAAGGCGCTGAAGTTCAATTATTTATGGTACATTATAGTATCGAAAACGAATATTTTAAATTCAATACAAATAGAGAACGCTCGTCTTTCTCTCTCGTGATTTTCCCCTTTCCTTTTAACTGAATTAAGCAAGCTATTTGTTATCCACGCTAGAACCCCCGCATTACGCAATGAGTAAGGCCTTTAAGCCCGAATGAACAGAAGCAACCACACCCAAAACATTAGTTTCAATCACAGACCCATCAATCTTTCATACCGGAAGGAGCCTCCAGCAACCTATAAAGTAGGGTAGCTCGTATTTAACGACATGCACAACTAACCTGTGATTCACAATATGTATTGACTTAGTGATATCTGAGAAGCCTCTGGCATGTGCATTAGTTCAATAATGTGACAAGTAGTTCACCTCCAATATGATACACTGAACTGCTAGTTCCGCTGAACCTTCATCTGAAATGCAGTTATGAGATCAAGTAAATAGCCTGGTGTATGGGAACTAAAAGAAGAAAAGAAAAACATACATATAGCTGAATCACAAATACGATGTGCATACTTTCTCATACCACACATTTAAATCAGGAATCCTAAACAGTGTTAAAATTGTACGCTATTTAACACAAAATGCGAATCAAAAGAACGCCACAATAGGCGTTTGATGGAGCATATTGGGTGGCTGCGAAAATGTTAAAAAAACTGATACTAAGTGAAAATAGAGAAGTAATTTTCATATCAGGCAAACTATTATAGACAGAATAACAAAATAATTCAGTGACGTATAATATTGACATAAGCACCCACAACGGCTTTCCTTACCGCCCCATATATTTAATATTTACCTGGCGAACTCTACGAGAATAACAACAGAAATTAGAGAAAGAAGAACCAGTAAGCATTGACATGGGCAGGGTTAAGATGCCAAAAGGGTATAAGAAGTGTGGCATAAGTAGCAGTTAAGTACAATAAGCCACGCCGTGACTAAGTGGTTAGACCGCTTCACTCTCACGAAGGTTCTATCCCAGGCGACCGCAAAGTGAGATTTGTGGGGGACAACACGGCGCTGGGGATCTCCGATTTCTCCCGCCATCTCATTCCAACGATGCTCCTTCTTCATCTCATGTATCATCAGTTTCACCGCCTGCGGTGCCGTATATAGTAATAGCGGGCGTTAAACACTACACACAGTTAGTACAAGAAAGAAAGATCTATGATACCTACAAAAGAATAATATTATATTGCCTTATTTGGGGCATTCCATTGTAAAGTATCGAAAGTGACATTCTGAGGATGAAGAATTTAAAAAAAGACAGACAACGCGAGGAATAGTTGGAGCATGATCCATTTACGGCACTAACTTTCTTTGCACGCACCTAATACTTTAACATTCCCAAGACTTTTCATATAAATGTGAGATTTGCATCATTTCAACCACGCTAATTCGTTTGAATATCCACTGCTTATAGCATAAATAATTAGTTGTCGTCAATATTGCTGTTTAAAAGTTTAATGCGTCATTGTAGCACTTTTAAACGGCCACACAGTGACGGAAAACAGCACCTGAAATTTGAGCATTGAAGGAAATACAGAAGTTGACTTGGAATTTGCATGCGTCCCTTTTCAATTATTATTGATTGAAAGAGTTCATGACTAAACTTAGTAGTTAAGTAAGTTACCCACATGTCAAGACAACTGTAGAAAAGCGGACCATAAACATATTACAAACTGAATTATATATTATAAAAATTATATTACTGTATACAAATTATATAGGAAGTATAACAAGTAAAAAAAAAGAATGTGAACTCGTGTTCATTGGGTGTTAGGGATTCTGGGTTGTTATGAACGTAAAGTCTCCTCTCATTTGTCCTAAATCTATATCATTAGTTTCGTTAACAGTTTAATCTTCTTTCGGATAGAAATTTGATTTTGCTCTATCTAACTGTATTTTGGTAAATGCTTTCAAGGGGAAGGGAAATTCTATCAACACCTGAAAGTTACAATATCGTGTTAACTTTAACAAACCTAATTTTTTAAGCAATACTAGGCTTTCAGTTTGTTACACTTCGGCATCAGAAGCAAACATAAGCACATATTGGAACTCAATCATCACTGTAATTGTTAAGAAGTTTGTTCAACCGGTATAAAATGGCTAAACCACGTTTTTTATTTTCATATATATATCACATTTTTCCTGTTTCTCCCAGATATAACATTTGCAGTTCCTAGGAGTGAATTATAAAACCTGTTGCTCTACAGCTGTCCCTATATCCTGCAGGGTACAGAATAAGGAAAACTAAGAGAATTCACTAAACATTGTAGAAAAGAATTTCAAAATTTCCACCATATCTACGCCATGTCAGACAAGGTTCCGAATAGCTAATTGTAAGTCTGCCGCCAGCAATTTCAAGGGTTTCGTTCAACATCTAAATGAATGCACTAATTTACAACAGGCTGTGTAAAGGCGGAAAAGTTTTGATTATTTCTTCCAGAGTACATGGGAGAATTAATCGATACGAATAATGTTTTATAGGAAACCATTTTTCTTTCCGTTATTTGCACATAAGTTTAAAGCCGTTAAGCATTTTAACTCTGAAAACGTCCTCTATAAATGCATTTCCCTCTGTCAAATATTATAAATAAAACTCACGATTGGTTCATTCTAGTCAGACGCTGAGAATTTTCAGAAATTTCACCTCGGATTAATTAAATACTACCAAACATAAAGTGTAAGACAATATACAAATAAGTATAACATAATGTAATACTTACTCCTATGAAGAAGATAGTCTCAGAAGCTAACACCACCTGAAAAGAAGAAACAATACTTAAATTGAAATCATTGTACAAGTAAGTTCTAACGAAAAGCTTCACACTGAATGTATAAGAATGAAAATGATGAGCCAATCATTGGAGAAAGGTGTCCTTAGAAGTTCCGGCTGAAATTAATAAGTCATTGTTAAGGAAATTTAAAGCAGTAACATAAGCATTTACTAAGCGACAAATGGCTTACCTACTCCACCATTTTAAAGAGCAGAATATGAACACATTATACACGGTGTTCATTTTTATCTGTAATTTTACCGCGCAAAATTTGACGTCATCAATTGTATCGCTGATGGAGCGAGTTTATATACGATTCCCCTAGCGGTTTGCGATCGTATTTGATGTGCTGACAGCAGCTTGGGCGCCTGACAGGTTGAAAGGTGGGTCTGCTCATGTAATATAAAGATGCGTAATTTCGTCTGGTGCGTAGATACGATAACTGTTCTTTTTTTAAAAAAAATGATATACTGCAATGCAATGCACTGCAAAGCTAATTATGCAGCCATTAAAGTATACCATGAAGAATATACGAAATGATAAGTCAATGAACACTTATTTCACCATGGACATCTGTTTTTCTGTTATAGTAGACATATAACCATATTGAAAACCTGCCACATAAAATATAAATATTTCAGTGTGAGCTCAATTATTTTCTATCACCAACAGTTTACTCACAATGTAACTTCATTGCAAACCAGAAATTTATCAGAAGATGTTCTAGGAATGAAAAATAAATTAGTGTTACAATATGTACAAAGCCTTTATCCAAGTTTAAACGTCTTAAGTGTCCATGTTCTTGTATTTCCTTTCTCTCTTCCCCTTAAGCACTGCCTGTATTGCGAGAAGTTCTGCTTGAGTCCTTCCTTTTATAACATTATTTATGCTTCTAGATTTGAACCAGTCACTTTATAGTGTCCAGTGTCTCTCTTTTTGCAAATAACTGATCGCGTATCTTGGAAGTGTTTAAAGCACCTATTGGTTTTAAAAGACATAAGGATACCAACATTAATATATATTTTAATTAAGCGTGAGAATGACAAAACGTTTATATCGTATACTGATAACACTTAAGACGCTTATGTTGCAAACAAAAGTATATCAATTTGACGGTACCTGAACACTTTTGCCAACATTACGCTCCAAGGGACTTGTCTGAATGCTGGACAGCGTTGCATAAACTTCTCTATACAGTGGTTTAAAATATATTTATATGTCGCACCAATTTTAATGTCGGTACGAAATTAGCATCCATTAATGAAGACGTGGCGCTCTGTGTTCATATCCAGGAGAAGCTGGTTGTATTAGTTACTAGTGCAACCTCACTCGGAGCGCTCTAATTTGCTTACCTTTCAGCAAAAATTACCGCTTCTTCTCCGTAGAGGGCACTATTATTTCAAGATAGACTTGCCAGTCAACTATGACGTCATTCTTGTTCAATCGGAGGGCGGGAAACAACGAATAAAAATGAACACTCTGTATTTAGTTTACATGTTAGAAAAGTTTGAATGCCAAACATGTTCTTTCATAAAGTGCGCACAAGAACGACTAACAATTGATACTGCAAGCAGTTCAATGCCCTGATTGTCCAAAACATTGAGGGTATTACCTATTTCTAGAGAGTAACTTGCTTTTCTGACAAGATTGAAGCTACACATGAAGTTTTAGCTCTGTGCAATGGAGGTAATTTAAATAACACAAACTTCGGAGCAGGAAATTTATTTTTGACAAAAATCAAAAAAGTACATTTGATTACAAAATATTTATTTAAGCGATAAATGTATAGGCATTCAATTTTGGAGAACAGTTGTGTTATGTAACTTTGAAACTTTGGTCAATTTATACGAATATAAAATTGTTCAGAACATTCAATTTTATTTCAATCTACTCTTTTGTATTCATACACATGTAATATATGTGACAACTTTTTTCAATTATTTGAAATCCTAAAAAAAAGTCCGTAGTCCTTACTCGCTGTCCACAAATATTGCTGAATTAGGATTTGGTGAAACAGATAAATCTGGAAAGTTGCTCTAGGAATAATAGCAAAAATAAAGCTTGAAATCTATTACAGAGGCTTAGGCTTATTTAAGGTTAATTAAAAGCTGCGAGTGAATTTAACATAATCTGAGTGCATCCAAAATTAATATAAATTTTAAACAAGAAAATAAATGTACTTGTTTTTGGGATACAAAAGGCCTAATTTACTGGAACGTACAGGCCTTAACATTGGAGCGTATTTAGCATAGGAATTGAGATTATATTCCAAGATTTTTAATTTCGTTCAAGTGGGACGTTCGTAGATTACGAGCGATCGTCTGTGTAAAAGTATGTAGTTTTGCACGCAGGTATGCATACGTGTACTTTAGAATATTGTGATATACATACATATATCTGATTTTATGGAAATGTAATGGCATTTTCAACTAAACTTCTTGCGAATTACTTCAGCCTTACGCACTGGTGGCCAAATCGTTCCAATAATTTCAATCTATGCTGCTCATGAAGTACCCTTTCGACAAGCTCAAGAACTTCGTTGCATTCGACCATTCAAGGCGATCTAATGTTATGTTCACGAGTGATTTCACCATGCTTGGAAGTGCAACATAGCCGGATACCCGATAACCTTCATCATAACGCTCTATTACCAAATCGGTAAACGCCTCGTTGATGCTCCTAGACGTTTGGTCTTCTGTCAGTGGATAATAGCGACCCAGCAAATTTGAATGTGTAAAGTCAAATCATATTGACTGCTCAAGGTTCACGTTACGTTCAAAATGCACAAAAGTTGCATATGGAGCCACGAAAATTCACAGATTATTAGCGAATAATGACACCGAATAATGGCATTTGAAATAATGTCAAGACGTCCCGATCTTCCGTATGCCTTGTTTCACTTCGAAGTTGTATCGATTTAGCAAAGTAGGTTATACGGAGTAAAGGAACCTGAGGAGCCTTCAGACGTGCATTGAAAGAGTAAATAGCACTCCCACAACACAAATAACACCAACACAAATGTAACTTACGAAGGGCAAAACACGTTTAGAACGCTTACGTAAGCGGATCTTTGGAAACATTGAAGAGCTTACCGATGAGTGCTCTAAAAGCTGAAGGTCATAAAAACATACTATGTGGTCACCCTCAAAGCTCGTAACCCAAACACCAAGTAAGACATAGTAACTAATATTATCCTAAACACGAGGTCCTTGAAACATAAATTGATCGCAAGTGGCCTTCATTTAGGGCGAGTTTATTAACTTTCTTTAGAAATCAAAAAGCAATCACCATAGTGAAGTACTTGGACAACCCACAGCACTCATCAATGTAATACTACATTCGTGCAATGTGCCATCTTCTACAGTTTAACAGTTCTGAAAAAACCGTAAAAGTCAACAAAGCTAAATAAAAAAGTAGTCTTGTTGATTTTGATGACAGCTCTGTAAGAATCAAAATTAAACAAGAATATACAGACTAAATTAGTGAAATCGCGATAATTCATGAAAACCAAGTGAACGGCAGCAAATAGTTCCAATATATACGAACTTGAAAATTTATTTCTCTGTTAGTTTCAATAATAAATGCATAACATTCAGATATTTAAGACAAATAACCTCTATTAAATGCAGTATATGATTTTAACGCCCATTTTTTATTATATACCGCATCACAGGTGGAGAAACTAATGATACAAGAAATTAAATGAAAGGAAATTTATGACAAAATGTTCCAGGCCTATGTTTCAAGGTACACCCCCCCTCCCCCGACATTAGCAAGTTACAAGGACTGAGGGAAACCTGGAACATATCTCAGTCTGTGAGGACCATCCTGGTGGTGTTTCATCAGCAGAATTTCCATTCACGAGGCAGGAATTTACAATCTTTGCTAGCCAATTTACACTTTGCTAAATGCATTGAACGTTAATTACCAAAATGCTCCATATCACAAAATTTAAAAACAAATGCAATTTTCCAAAAGTTATAATCATATAATGTGCAGTTCTGACGTAGCTAGAACACGCCAACTGGTTCAGGTTTGCCTTTATATATTTTAAAGATGTGCATTGTCGAAATTAGCCTGGCTGAACACTTCCTGTTTCTTAAAATTAAAATTAATGTGCTACCATTATCTGTTTTACCTGTAACTAACAATAACACTGCAAGCTGCTCCTTAAGATACCGCAACCCTTTTCCTACTTTTAGTGTAGTGTGTAACGCATTCAGCTTTTATACGACTTAAACAATCAACTGCTAAATAATGCAACGCCTGCCTCGTAGCTTAGGTGGTAGCAAGTTTACCTCACGTTCAAGAGGTTCCGAGTTCGAATCTCTGTCAGGGTGACTTACTAGTATAAGGTTATTTTTTCGGAGTTTTACTTTATCTTATCCTGTAAGAGGAATGTCGCATAACTCTCAGCTCTATGGACCCTCGCCTCATTTGAGCATCATTTCACCTATTTCATTCATCGTCCGATATGACTTAACGTTGGAGGACATAAATTAGAAAGAAAGATAAATAATGCAATGGTTAAACGGTAACAAATAGTAAAAAGACTGAAAATGGGATAATTCAGCCTAAGAAGTGTGACAATTAAATTGAATTTGTTGAAACAATAGAGTTATCATCATTTTATTCCAGTATTAATAAATACACAGTTTAAGATGTCATTTACTCATTCTGGACTATGTAGAATGTATTGTACGAGCTATATAAATAAATCGCCGTTGCCCGCCTCGGTAGCGTAGATGGTAGCATGTCTGCCTCAGTTCATGAGGTCCCGAGTTCGAATCTCGATCAGGGTGAGTTACCTGGATAGGGGTTTGGCAGGGGGTTTCCCTTATTCCAAAGACGAATTTTGGGTAACTCTATGCTCTGTGGACCATGGGCTCATTTGAGCATCATATCACCGATTTCATTCACCGTCCGATATGACTAGACATTTGAGGACGTCAATTAAAAAAAAATAAAAAAAAATAAATCGTCATCACCAACCTCTTTCAGCTGATTCCATCATTTTACCTATTGCTCAAATTTTGTTTTCTGCGGTGCTGCTTGTATACGACGTGCAGAAGCGGGGCATGATTTCAATTCTTTCAGCCGGCAACCGCAGTGCTTTTAAAGAGAAATTGTGCCTCGCAATAATGAATCACTGAAGCTAAAATGAAAATCACAGTCTAAGAACGTTTACAAGCCGAGTTGCACGCTCTGTGACCTCAGTGACAAAGTCTTTCGTTATTCCCATAGCAACTCTGTAATGAAATGCAGGGTAGCCGCGGAAAGGGGAAGGCGAGATAAATGGAATGTTTGTACTTTGTATGTATAGGCGAAACAATTTAATGGTGGTTCTCAAAAATTCAAAATGGTACACATGTTATTTATTAATGTTCTGCCAACCATACAGTGGGAATTACAGTTTTCAAATCAGGCCTGGATGACAAGCAAGCTGCACTAGTTAGTGTAAAGCATGGCACCAGACAATTCATAAAACTAAGTTAAGAAATATTTAATGTGTGTAAAATATTGTAAATAGTAAGTTGTATAAATACATTCAATTATACTCAATTATATTCTATTTTAGCATCAGTCAGTAAAACAAATCCTATTTAGAAGCAATACAAGTTGATTAAATCACTTCCCAGCAAAATATCACATCGTATTGTACTTTATAGAACACCGTGCTATGGAAATAGCAATTAAAAATTGTGAACATTCTCATGGACACTAAAGTTCCTCCAAATAAACGTCCTAGAAATTAATATATATAGCACCAAAGGAACAGCTGCAATCAAGACCAGCTATGGCCATACCTTTACCATGCGTGTACTTTAGGAGCAGTTGCTGGAACAAATGTCAACTGAACTAAGAGAATGTTACTTAAAATAACCATAAAGCACTATAATGGTGGAAATATTCCAATTGGATTTTGGATGAACTTCAATAACTTGCGTTCCATACAATTACAATGCTATAAAGTGCTCTATCGACGAAGATATTTCTTGTACAAGAGATAGCGTCATACGACAATAAAATCTACGCCACTGACTTTATGCCATCCAACCCGGACGTATGTAATTATGCCGCCACTTCAGTCGCCATATATTTTAGGAAAATGACTGATGTAGAATATACAAATGAAGTAGCTGCTGTTGAAAGTATTCCTTCATTAATTTCCTGGCGTCGCAAAAGAAGAAATCTGCGATGGCACAACAGATAATGGCGTACCCGACCATGGATCTAAGACGCGACGAAGTAGTTCGAGAACTGCATAGTTTACTGAATACTTCACTCATATAATTATCTCTAATGGCCAGTTGTTATGTTTTCTGCCAAATATGATGCTTCAAAAGTATTAATTTTTTTCAGAGTAAACCAGGGTAAGCCGGTACAGCATAAAATTCAAACTACAATCGAAGAGCGCCCTTACGGAATGGCTACCAGATGATAAATATAGCTTCGTTTATTGTGATTGCATTTGGAAGCAGTCTCAGGGCATGCTCGAAAACGACATGGAGTTCAGGGAGAAGGTCTAGATGAATCACCACTTTTGGTATCAGGGAAAGGTGCTATTTGAGTGGAACTGCTCTTAATGGGGCTTTCCAATAATGCAATTCCTGGGGTCTGAAAGATCTTTCCGACCAAGGTGAACAGGAATGGAAGTAGATAACACGCTTACACACCTTATCCCAAGCGGGAAAATAGACGTAAAACTCGATATGGTCGCCAGCTACTACTAGCTCTGCATGCTAGCACCGTATGACATTGATGCGTCTCACAATCTGAAATGGAGATTATCAAGTGCCCAGAGATAACCAATCTCCCATGGATACTGGGAAATCACTGCCCAGCCGAGTCCAACTCAATCTGAATGACTCCCTTCCGAAAGGGGCTCACGACCGCTTAGACCTACTTCTAGAAAATACAAAAGCTAGGGGTTTGCAGGACCCTAACAATAGAACTAAAGGGGTCAAGACCAATTCCCTTTGACGCCTGGGGTATCGGGTATCGGGCACCAAAGGATACATTTTCTATACATATATCGCCTCCTCTTGTTCAATAAATGTCTCCGTTTGGACAGGTAAGAGATAGGCCTACCCTTCCTCTTCCTTCGCTCATCTCACTTAAGGGTCTCTGAAGCGGTGTCGTCACACACAACTAAATTGGCTGACTTCTCTAAACAGATCGTGGCAAGCCAATATTGGGCATAATAATAGACGTTTTAAATGCACGCTAAATAGTTTCACTGGATGAAATGTTCATATTTCTACTCTTGCGACACTAACTACCTGTTAGTTTTTGATGTGTTACAGCGAGTGATGACGAAGCGCCATTGCCTGGCACACAGATACTGTTGTAAGTACTTGGTAACTACGATGTTGCCATTCAAATTGATCACCTCTGTGTTTGCATGCTACGGAATACTCATACACTCTTTATAACCAGGGATATATCGGATGAGGGACCTGCACGACCTGTGCCCGTTTTATTGGGGCTTAGAATCAATAATTGAACTTGCTGTGATTGATGTTCATCCCGCCACACTCTATAGGTGCAGTATCGACTAGAATTACTTTGTCCCGTTGGCATACAGTAAACTGACTAGGATTGCTGTGGTAACACAAATTTTTGTTGCATTCCAATATCTGCACTGCAGAGCCAACTAAAACAAATGTTTACACATGGTGGTTAGTACGGGAAGATGAACATAAATGAAGATACGAAAGCTGTGAAGAGGTGCTGTCAGTATACAACTATCTATTGAGCTACTCGCAATTTGATTGGATGAAGCATGCCCTGAATTGGCCGGCTAAGGAAACTGGGTTTGGTGAGTTATATAAGTCGATTATTTACTATAAAAATTAAGCATAAGAATAACTTAAATTTAAAAACTAAATTACCTCTCTTGTAATGGAAACATTCAATATTAATCACATAAGCATAAAATAAGCATTGAATTAAAGGCAAACTTAGAAGTTTGCAAGGTCCAAACTTTCAAGTTTATGTCTCCGAAAAACTTATATTAGCAAATCACAGAGCGATTCTCATCACATCACCATTCTACCATATCTTAGTTTCCGTCGCTTACTAACACACTCTCTGTGTGAAATACCGGGTCAGAAATCATTATGATACTTAAAAATCACAGCATCACAAAAATTCTGACCTATGATGAATTTTCTATGTGTATTTAATGCTCTTTAACTGGATAACTGGCTCGTATGGATTTTGATGCAGTGTATAACATCCTTTGTCGTGAAAGCTTCGTCTGCCGTCATATTTTCAGCCGTTTAACGCCCTCTTGCGTTAACTGGTGTGTAAGTGTCAAACACTTGCTAATAAATAGAATAGAGAAAGAAAGAAAAACTGCATTTAAAATATAACAAGAAGCCTAAATGTCCTCAATAAAGTATTTACTTGCATTTTATTTCTACAAAGATCGTCTTCAGTGCACAGGGAGACAAAAAGGACGTGCAAATGGATAGGATTTTAGATGCAAATACTGTATATAAAGCATAGGGGCTATAATGACCATAATCGGGAGAGTTGTGCTGAATGCGAAACTGCAACATTTTTATGTTCTTTAACTCGATAAGTATTCTGCAATTCACAGATAGACTCAAGCAGATTTAAATATTTCTCCAGGTCTGTTTCCCACTTTTTCTTTTTCTTTTCCTTTTTTTAACACTGTTTAAGTGTCTTAAGTATTCATTTTAAATATCTCCAAGGAACGAAAGACCATTGAATAAGTGCAGCGTAAGTTTAAAGTTTATTTAAAGAACTTCTTTAATTTTTATTTTTATTTTTTTATGACGGTAACGGGTACAGGATAAGGCAATCATAGAATTTCCGGTTTTATTGGCTTGTATTGTGGGACAGTAGGAATGGCTCCATTTGGTTCAATGGGTTTTAGATCTTCATTATGGTCCAAGTGAAAATTGTATGACTCTAGAGAACACAAGGTTTTCTTCCTTGTTTACGTCCATCTCTGCTCATTTAAAAATATACGTAAGTGCTTTCCTAGCACAGCCTATCCTCGCCGTACTTTCAGCAGCCAATGTAATGTGCCAGCAACCAATCACACTGTAAAATTATGAAATTTTGTTTTCTTGAAGCGAAACTCCAGTTGTACCAACTATGTTACCGAAAGTAAGCGTTCTTCTGGACGAAGTTTATTTAGTGCATCGCGGAAAGCGAAACTCCAGTTGTACCAACTATGTTACCGAAAGTAAGCTTTCTTCTGGACGAAGTTTATGTAGTGCGTCGTGGAAAACGAAACCCCAATTGTACCAACTATGCTACCGAAAGTAAGCGTTCTTCTGGACCAAATTTATGTAGTGCGTCGCGGAGGGAGGTCCAAATCAAGTCAGCCTGCTGACAGATGAACAAGCGATGCTCAAGTCCATCCTCTGCTGCACTTATGGCACAGAACTTCAAATTTACCCTCCCGTAACGCCACAACATCTCTGCAACTGAAACCGTCTCATTAAGAGCTTCATAAACAGTTTTTATCCAGATCGACGGAAGGTTACAGTTGGTGCATTGGTCCAAGTACAATTCCAATCCCTACGGTGTTTTGTTTCCACATTCAGCTGTTGGATCCCTGGCACCACCAGGTGACGATGAAGGTTCTTGGTGGTCAGAAACCTCTCCAGTGGCTCCCCGGAATTTACAAGAACATGAAGAAGGAAGAAACGATGAAATTCCTTCCCGGTCTCACCACCGTCATACCAAAACTTCTTGTCAATCGGGGACTCACTGCCAAATAACAAGGACAATCCTGTCCGAACAGCACCAGACAATTGTTGTCAACATCCACTAGACCACAACGACCTCTTTTTAGAGGAAGACGCAATTGCCGGTGAGCTACTCGATATGCTTTCCCCATCCACAGGAAGTACCCAAGCAGGGTCTAAAAACGTTGGGTGAACTGCTTAGGGAGCGGCAAAATCTGCGCTAGATACCACAGTTTTCCAATCAAGAACAGCATACCAAGGGTTAATAGCAACTTCCAGTGTGAATAAAATATATGTATTCGCATTGGACAATTCAAATAAATAACAACGAATACTTCCGAAATGGTTCGCTCCACGATAAAATATGTGGTCTAAATTGCGTGCTTTAAACCGCTCTACATTTTTGCGTAGCAAACTTTTTTGTCGTCTCTTATGGCTTAACAGTTATCCAAAAGTCATTCAGAAAGAAGATGACATCTGAAGAAGTTCCCAAAACGCTCAAGATATATATTTAATTTGTCAGGAAAATATCTAAACGTTACGGTATTGGCATACAAATTTTAGTGCTTTTTGGAAAACCAAAATTTTCTAAAAATGGTTTTATGTAAAATTTCGAAGGGGAGGATTTTTCTTAAAAACTTTGATATACTCTAAGTAAACAATTTCCTATTTTAAGACATTGGTATTAACGAGCACACACATGCACGAAACCATATGGACATTATTTTAAAAATGATATTTAAGGGAACTCAAAACACGAATTTTCGGTGAAGTCTCAATTTCGAATTTGTATGTAAATCCAATACTTTCCCCATGCTCTACCAAGTAGAGAAAATAAACCTGTATATAATGAAACGGCCATGCACGCTGCATACGGTATTTACAGTAAGCTCAAATCAGATAGAGAGAAGGAAACTAAAGTTTTCAATGTTATTTCGCATCTATGAAATAAAGTAAATGCCTGCTGTGATCGTTTAGGTTATTCAGAACCACACCTCGTAAGCCGTAACGCAATTTTACCTCAAGGACTCGAACAGAAACTAAAGTGAAAGGTTTCTCCTAAAATCGTGAAGCTTAAAGGATCTTCACAGGCACGCACTGAAGGAACACACGGGAAAGGATTTTATTACATAAACCCACGGAGTTAGAGAAGGGACAAAAACCCCAGAACACACTCGAAAGGGAATGTACCCTTTTCCAGAGCTAACGTTAAAGCACTGTAGCATACATGTTTTGCTATGCGTAATCTTCGTAGTGGTACATCGGATTAAGATGCTGAGGTGAGTATTTTATAACTCACAAGTCCTGGACGTTAAGCATATTTATATAAATTAATTATAATAGTGTCATGAAGGTGTTTCATATTCATTATTTTGCACTTTCTCTGCTGCTTACTTACGTAAGTATAGGAAAATGTTGCATTCCCCCAACAATTTGATACATACATTTAACCGAAAACATGTTCTAGGACTATCCGAGAACAAACATAGAATTTTTAGATAAAAGGTCCGCGTGCGGTTATTTGTAAACTCCTTCCATTGATGGAACATGCAAACTTCCAGAAAACAAAAAGGAAGATAACACGCACACTGCGATCTACACATAGACCTATTGCAGCTAGTGCCCTCAGGAGGAAGGGATGAAAATAGGGAACCGCAGTAGCCCGCAGGAACGTAGGCAGCAAGGCCATAGAGATGCGCGGAGGTCACAAGTTCGTCATCCCGGCACCAGGATCCAGTGCGCTGCAAGCAACACCCGTACGGTTACGGTAAGTGTGCCCCACGCGTGAAGACAGCGACCTTACAACGAAGCCCAATTCCGGGAACAGCGTTTAAAGTGTGCAAGTACCAAGCCATATGTCCAGCAACATCATGCACCATGAGCTTGAAAGCACACCTGAAAGGTGATAAGGGAATCGAGTATATGAAAGTGATGGAAATAAAATTATGGTATGAAAGTAAGTGTTCCAGCATTCACTTAAGTGAAAAGTGGAAACCACTAAAAACCAGACAAAGTGCGCAGCCAACGAGGATCGAACCTGGCACCTCCAGAATGAGAGACACGTTCGTTAACGCGGTAACAGTCCGCTTCGTCCTCCCAACGCTTCAGCATCATTTTAATTTTCTAAAAATGGTTAAAATAATTTTTACTAGGTAAATGTCATATGTTTACGATATTTGCAATAAAATAAAATGCATATTTTGAGTTTTCTGACAGTATTCTGTGATGTTATGTAGTTCTAAATGATACTGATTGCTGGACCACAAGAGGTAAGACAAATTTTACTACACAAAGAACCTGGATCTCCTTAAAGCACACAATAAATTTTGAAGAAATAAGATTTATTGCAGCATTAACCATTGTGAAGGTTTTCGTTTGTTATACTTTTGAATATTTACATATATTATACCTTTTTAAACTACAAATCCCTGTTCGTTTACCTTTCCTTCTTTGCCTTTCGTGCTAATGCAAAGAGAACGAAATTCGATGCAATTAAATAGCGACAGATTTAACAAAGATTTGACTATGGCTTTAGCTTACAGTATTCTTATAAATAAAAGAAAATATTCGCAATGAAGGTTTATCTAGACTAACAAGAAGTGGATGGAATAAGTTTCTCTGAGAACATATTACAGAAGAGCACATGGGCTCAGGTGCATATAATGCATCGATTTTTCAGCGTTTATATTCAAAGAATTGAGATTAACACTAAGTTAACCAGCGATAAAATATTCAATTTCGAACGTTCAACCGAATAAACATTATTCATACATAGGTACTAAAATCAACCAATCTTACAAAACCATTAGACGATATCGTTCATTTTGTTTAAAACCCTCTATATTTTTTAATAATTAATGGGGACATTCTGTATATTATTTAAATTCTTCCACATGTGACAGCTACCATTGTCTAACGTGGACAAATAAGTTTGGTTTATTATTTTGTTTACAGAAACCAAGCACCTATTAATCTGACACCCAGTAAGGATGACACGAATGCTACTTTAACCTACACACATTAGAATCTAACGTGTGGTATCTATACATTAAAATAAACTGAAGAACATAGGTACCTCAATAAATATATCGTATTTGCTTTACAAAAACAAATTTATGAATTGGATGTGCAATGATTCTTTGCGAAACAACATACATATGTACATAAGAGAGAGTATGAATGGTAGCAGGAAACTACTTTTACGGTAAAGCTATCTGTTTTACAAAAAAAAAAAAAAAAAAAAAAAAAAAAAAATGTGTAGTAACATCGAGTTTTTAGGACTATCTTATCATACGCAGGTGTTATCGCCAAAGAAGATACTAAGTAGCATAAGTATATATCATGCAATAGTTCAGAAATTTCCTATATTTAAGAAAGACACTGCAATTAATACAAAGGCCTATCACTTGACCTATCAACACCTAATTTTAATCGACTGTACTTTCTCCACAATAAATCGTAATAAATATTCTTTCATTCGGCATACAATATCAATGGTTTGGCTGCAAAATAATTTCAAACCTTGATATAAGGTTTTTCCTAATTTGTTCTGTATATTTCATTTGAACATCAGTTATGTACAAAAAAAACTCAAGTACATTGCTTTGATCAATTTGCCACCAAATATCGGAAAATTGGCTCACGTGAGACTTTGAATACTGAAGGATGTTAACAAAAATGCATAAAACATATTTTAAAATTGATGCATTAAGAAAATAAACGAAACTTGCACTGACATTTGACTGTTTGAGTTAGAAATATCACACCTATTTGAATGTTGTAAGCTTAACATAATACAGGAAGGTATAAACACATTATAACACTAAAGTCCATCAATTGAATTTATGATCAAAGTTTTACCACATTTATAAAAGTTTTACCACATTTCATCTATTTTTTGCCTTAAAATAATACAATGCTTAACTTTTGCGGGTGGAACTAAGCTAGAGCATACAAGAATCAGAAAATAAATTCTCTGGTATTTTATTTTATGCAAAATGTCTAACTCATTTTGAAATCAAATACGTTCAGCGATATCTATTGCTCAAGTATGTAACAATTTCTTTTACAACGTAACAGTTTTGATACCAGAAAGTTTATGTTAAATATTTGACGACAACAGACCCATTAACTGCTCATTAATGTATTTTCCATTGCCATGAAGCTCTTTTTGGAGTAAAATGTAACATCACAAAATGAATGCGCACCACACCATTCACACTCTTTGGGGGTTTCCGAAACTCTACCTGAAACTATCCCAAAACCAATCTTCCTTCGGAGTAGAGGGGAGGGCAAACTCTATATCCTTCTCTTCGTAATTCCCATGCTAATGCTCATTCTCATTCTAAGTTGGAGATCAAATTCTCTGCTGCTGTTCTCACATGGTTACCAAATGAAGCCTATTCTACGAAGTTACATTTGCTCATACATCTTTCAACTTTTATTTACTACAGGATGATCCTAACTACCTTAATCAAAAAAGAAAATAACTAGAAACTCTAAATAGCTGGTATAGTTAAAATAGTTTAGGCTGTAGCCCCTGTAGTTTCTTTGAGAAAAAAATGATAAACAAATAACATTAAAATTGTATGAAAAGGCTGAGAAGCAGTTCCTTATTTCTAAGGAAAACTAAGCATCAATGACGAATATTTATATAAAGCAAAGTAGGAAACCAAAGTGTACGTAAAAAACTTAATGTAATTGTTCATAATATGAAATGGAGTCAATCCCGCTGCTGTAAGTTGTGAAAATAATTGGTTCAAAACGTTGGAACTAGAGAGCACTGGACTATAAGGTACACCAACGGTGGCCAATGTGTCCCCTTATGAGCCAATGATGTCACCTTGTCACTCTACCCATCTCCGTTCTGTGCATAAAGTATTTCTTCTTTACTAAAGTAAACAAGCATTAAAAGGGTTACTTTGAGCACTGTAAACGAGTCATAGCATGGCGAAAGGCGGTGGGGGCAAACTTTCCTCCACTCTTTCGGTTAAGGTTAGGTATTAGTGAAGCAGACCATAGAAACCACACACAGGAATAGACTGGCACTCCTTGCGTCATTTCTGTGGAATAAAATTATCTCCCGGACTTACTTTATGAGGCGGCAAGACACCACAAATTATACTTTGAATACGGGCAAATGTTTGTCGACACACCACTGATGCTTGCTTATCTTGCTTATGGAAGAGTAAGGAGCTGAGGTAATTATATTGCACTTTGGAGACGAAGTAGTTTGTTAGGTCAGAAGGGTTAACGAGGGGATTTAAGCATGGATGGTAGAAGAGAATTGCAACTACTGTTAAAGGGAAGGAGCTGCGTAGCGAGTGGTGGCCTGCCTATAAGCAGCACGAAGCAGTTCCAATATTTGCTGGAGGTGACACTGGCTGTGCAACGTCTGCTTTCGTTAAATTTAGAGAGTGGGTATTCTTGATTCTTTTCAAAGTGTTTAGTTGGTAAAGAAATAACAAAGTCTCTCAATCCAGTTGGCCGACAGCACGGTCGATTTTCCTGCGGCAGCTAAAACTTTTACTCCTGAGCAGCTAGATAAACTATGTCCGTAACTGAAATGCAGCTTTGCAATAGCTTAGATTCTAATATTTATAGTTATAATTAAAATGACTATACAACATTTATTTACTGATAATGCCTTGTAGTTCTAATTTATGAGGATTTTACTTACTTTAATATTCCAGTTATTCGCAGTTTATAATATAAGGTCAGGGGAAGGCATAATAATTACATCCGACACGTTTCCCGAATTATAATCTTTAGCTGTATGTGCGGTGGCAAAATCTTTCTACAAATATTAAGATAGATATTAGGAATCGATCAATAATTGTTGAAAGAATGGTGCGAGTATTAGTTCCTCCAAGCAGAATATAAGTTTGCGCTATTTGAAAAATGTATTTGGCCTATTATCCAGTAGGTAATTACGGTGCACCAACCCCGATTTTTTGCCCGCCTCGGTAGCGTAGATGGTAGCCTGTCTGGCTCACGTTCAAGAGGTCCCGAGTTCGAATCTTGGTCAGGGTGATTTACTTGGACATAGTGTGTTCCGGGGTTTTCCCCATTTCCTGAAAGACGAATGTCGGGTAACTCGTCCGATATGACTTAAGGTTAATAATAATAATAATAATAATAATAATAATAATAATAATAATAATAATAATAGTAGTAGTAGTAGTAGTAGTAGTAGTAGTAGTAGTAGTAGTAGTAGTAGTAGTAGTAGTAGTAGTAGTAGTAGTAGTAGTAGTAAAACGGATTTTACGCTCGTTTCCAGCTCTAAGTGAGGTTTCTCCGAACCTCAATATCGGTTATTCTGCGCCCAAACTTTGCCATCTAAATGGATATTCATTTTATCATAGAAGCTTTCAACTCTCCAATTATTAAACATGAATCTTCTTAGATATCTTTATCGTATTGCAGCAGTACGTAAAAAACAATGGCATTATATGGCTTTAGGTTAAAAGTTTAGTTGCTCACCACCCTGGTTTCGTAGAAATAATGTTTACCGGTGCAAGCGGGTCACCATTTTCGGGGATGGGGAGTAGTTCTCAATGCTCATTTCTGATCTAAGATTCTCTGCATCTCACAAAATGTATCCACGGGCGTTCATATGGATTCTCTACTTGAAAGAGGCACTCATGGGGATTTTGTTTAAAGTCGCCTTTACCTTCCCTGCAGGGTAAAGTAATCGCGAACAATCGTATTTGAGAACAACTTGCTGTAATGCGTACCTTCTCTTGTGATATGATGACAAATCTAAAATCACAACCAAATTCGATACAAACTTCGCGGCGCGACTGAGGAAACAAAAAAAGTAAGCAAACCTGGACACGTGCACCACATACACATGCACCGTCGACCGGTCAACATGTAAAATCAAACGGCTTTTGGCGGTTTGACCCATTAATTTTCTGGATATCTCACTAATATTTTGCTTCGGGAAATATAGCAAAGCTAAAGAGTTCATATATTGGTTAAGTTAATTGTAATATTTTATTTTCCTAAGCAGCATGAATTTAAATAATATCGCATTTTAAAGTTAAATATATTTTTATGTAGAAATACTGTTGTGAAAACATGTGACCATTATTATACTTTGGAAATTTTATTTCACATTTCAAAACCACAAACGCTAGCTTCTCTGACAGAAGCTTCTCGCCAAAGAAGAAGCAGTTCTCTCTTAAACCACATCCAATAAATTCGCCGCACACTACCATGCATTGTGCCTGGCCCTATAATTCTAAAAGCTAAAAGATATGATTCTGAGGAAATCATGAAAGATATCAATATCAGGGAACGTGTGGCCGGTCCAACGAGAACCGAAATCATGACCTTCCGAATGCGGGCCTAAGATATTAGCAGCTGAGATGTTCCGCTCAGTACCATCTGCTCTGAAATTTAATTCGCATATGGTATATTCTGCCAAAAGGAGTTGATATTGTGTACCAAATAAACTGTTATACTGGTTGTTGGAAGACATTAATTTATTTTAAGGTTTTTAATTTAGTAACATAAACATTTTGAAAAAAAAAACTGTAAGCAAAATAAGCATAAAATTAAAGAAGAGAAATACATGTTTATGCTTTAGTAGAAAGTTCTTTGTTGTAGACTTACACTACTTAACAACATTGCATTTGAGTTGATACTCCACTACATTTCACTGATCCATTGCATTTTAGATGACACTGCTGCACTTGAAGTTTCAAGAGTCACTTAGAAGTGCATGGACATTTTCATTGGTGCTGCTACCTATCATTTAAGATAACATACTAAACGATGAATGTTAAACAATATTGCAATAAGAATTGATTTTCCATTAATATAAAATTACCGTTGCTGAAACCAGCTGATTTACCAAAACCAGTTCATAAATTAACTACGTTTAAAATGCCTTTACAGACCATCTCACCTTATTAACGCAATTGATTTGAAAAATTAAACGTAAATAATTGTATTTGGATTAAAAAGATACTGCCAAATCATCAATTATATAGTGCTAAAATACCCTTACTTTCCAGCAGCTCTAGTGAATACAGTCGTTTTATACGTAAACTCTCTACTTTGTTTAAATTTTTGTTCACCAAACCGTAATAGTATATATGTATTTACATTTGAGAGGAAGAACATTATATTTAGAACACATATTTAAACATTTGTATAAGCACTCATTCGGTTTGGATCATTCAATTACGAGGTCAGATAGAATTCCATTATGGACAGGTTACCTTATAAACTGCGTCACTTTGAAGTACCAGGTAATTCGATATCCACACAGTGGCGTTCATTCAGCCGTCACTTCGTCATCAATCAGCAACAATTGCCTTTGAACTCGTAATTAATGAAAAGCTCTAATTAAAGAATTAACAAGCAGAGCACGTAAAAACATGCAAGAGTTCGTGTTAGCATGCAAATAAACGTTAATCTTTATCACAGCTTAAAATGGAATATATGTATTGCAAACTGTATGTATTATATTTACTGTGTGTAGACATATAAATGCTCACTTATTTTAGTTGCCTAGTAAAGCTGTCAAGTGATATCTTTTGGCGGTGCTATTTTAAATTTAGGCTATCATTCGTTGATTTGCCAGCAAATTCTGTTGCTTATTTTAAAGCAGCACAACACAACTTGCAAATGCTATTTACTAGCTAAAAAGTTATCACTTGGGAAGGTAAACAACAGATGACTTAACACTGTTCATTACTAGCTTTTTTATGGCTATCTAGGAAATTCCAGAATACACGCAATTCTAGAATTGAGGCGCTTAGAACCACCAGGATCTAAAGCACAACATCGTCATTGAGATTTTAGCAGGTATGCATGCTCCTGACATTTGCCAACCTTGTGGTCAACCAGCTGTAGCTGTGCCTTAGACCCTCTTTGATTTAATGAAACCTTCATAAGAAGCTGTCTCGCCAGTTTTTCGTGATGTTAGTTACATAAGGGCCCAAAGCATAAAGTATCATTTTGTTTGCTTTGTGCTATTCTATTTTATCTATTTTATCCAACATAATTTACCCTTTACGTCGCGTTCTCAAGTAGTACTTCGTAATGGAAATTTAGATTTTAACGCGTACTTTTCTCAAAACTATTTTGCTATGGTTTGGGCCCTTATGGTTCTCAGCGCCTCAATTATGCTGCAGCTTTGATTTCGTGGTATCATTAGCACCACGACTTACCATCTCTTCGTGTGAAACATAAAGGAATTATGGACACGAACTGTTGTTTCAAAGAGAAATCGTGATCATGAAGATCGCATATTTGTGGAAGATTGCGATGTCCTGTTTATTTTTGACTTAACAATTTCTGGGACATGCCATTGCTGGCCTTGTAGTTGCCAAGGACTCGAATGAGCTTTTCTGAAGTGCTGGATAAACTACTCTCTGGCCTTGTTAGCTGCACTCAAGGCCAAAGCTGTGGTGCAAATACACACACAGAAAGTATTGGTGCAGAAAACAGAAACGTGAGGAGTGGCTCTGTACCGGGGATTGCCCAAGAGCCGCATTGGAAAGGTTCACCAATGGAACGGAATGTGCACATGAAGAGAGCCTACGTTCTCAGCCGATCACGAGTATAAAAACGCAGACATGATGTACCTACAATGCTTTCTAGGATGAATTCCTTACTGTAGAAGCATTAGAGATATAGCTCCAAAATACGCAGGATTGGTGAAATGCTTGTTATCAGGAACATCCTCAAATTACTTGTTGCCACTTTTATATAATTGAAGGACATAGGAAACATCATAAATAATATTTTGATAAAGCGTAAACAGTTGTCTAGTTTCCTTTGATTTACACGTATTTGAAAATGTACATACACTCTTGCTGATATTTAGACTGAACAATTTTTCTCACACTACTTGCAGTGGCTCTTTGCGGTCATTCAACAGCTATTTGGAAAGAAATGAAGAGTGCTTAACATAGTGTTTTATCCTTCACCCAGAAGCGATAAATTTTCTCGTCCTACAGGTGGTCCAAGATGCATAGCATCTATCGGAATACTAGATTTTAAACTGACAAATATCTATCCATTTGACATTGCATGTACAACTGGAATGAAACAGAAGGACTGAACAGTAACCAAAGGGCCGCATTTCTGGAGAAATACATGTTACATTAGATAAACAGTCGAACTCAAGGACAGATTAATTCATTCTTCTGTCCTTTAAAAGGCCGAGCCTTCCAGTAACACTTAGCTTCCCGGAGTAATGTTCTCGTGCATAAGAAATTTTGTGCTGTTATTTATTCAGATAATTTAATTAGATGAATGTTAGACAAGATTTAAGGAATGCAAAACGAGAAGATTACATGTGTTTCATAAGTTAACGTAACTGTGTAATGGAGATACATTATATGCGTTTGAAGGCTACTGGAACCTGTTTCCTAATACCAGCACCAAATTGTTTCCGGGTAAAAGAGCAATGTCAAGGATATATGAAAACGTATGTAAATAAAACGGTTTTATTAGCCATACATGTATAGAAACTACCTTCCAAAACAATGCCCTTCAAAATGATGCGAGGTCTTCGACACACCTTCAACCAGGTTCTTCTCAACACACCTTTGTCAACGGTCGAAAAGACATCTGAATCTTTAATATGTACCACTTCACATCGATTCATATTAAGAAGTACTTGTTGTCAAAGGATTTGCAACGAAACTGGTTATTCTGTTTGCAAATTCTACTGCGGATAATGGTCTCTGGCAGCCAAGTGGTACTTGATTTATAATGGTACCACTTGCAACATGGTTATGGCTTAGCAAACGAACTTCTAAAGGTTTAGATGACAACTTCTAAACATTTCCTTGTGCGAGACCACCGCTTCTGCTTTCGTTAAGTACGCACTGACTTATATCATAAACGATCTCTATGGAAGACAGAAGGCAAAAATCGCCTCTATAAACATCCATGAATTATCCACCACAAAAACTGGTTCGTTAAAGTAACTCTGTCACTCACTTTCTCTGTGACCCAGGTGTTTAAACAGGATCATTCTAGGATGAGACAGATTATAAAACATCAATATCTTAATTGTTACATGGACTGCCATTTACATTAAGTGAAAGGGGTCTATATGTGATCCACTGAACTACAGAGAGACACTAATACGAATACTGAAGATATATGTGCGAAATATTTTATTTCATCATCATTTATTTCTTCCTTCTTCCTATTGATGGATGGTAAAGTCTCATAAGTTTAAAGGCTGATCTACCGCAGAGTGGAGAGGTCTGTTTTCTGCGATTCCTCTGTGGGTTGGTTACCCCAGCGGAAGAAGCCTTATTACCTCTGCTATTTCTTTTTTTTTACCACCTGCATGTACCTTGTAGGTATCTTCAACAAAATGTTTAATGTGTTGCTTAGAAATCGCCTGCTTAATTTTGAACAAAATAATAAGATAAATGTGTTAGATTAAATATATACGTAATGTGTTACACTAAAACCCAAGTACATTGTAACTATCAGGTAATCCGGTTCAGGTGCTAATCCAAACATTCAACTAAAACCACTAGAGGGAAGGTTTAATTCTTAACAATTTAAAGAAATGCAATTCAAAAAGGTTATTTTTTCACACTTAATAAAGGAGAGACCTATTTTTCATTTGCTCGAATGAGTCCAGGGTTCTTAGAGCTTAGAGTTACCCGACATTTGTCTTTCAGGATAAGGGCAAAACCTCCAGAAAAACCTTATCCAAGTAACTCGCCCTGAGCAAGATTCGAACTCGGGATCTCTTGAACATGAGGCAGACATGCCACCACCACGCTACCGAGGCGGGCATTTGCCGTTTAGGAGTACCTTTGCCGAATGATGTAGAGAACATTTTTTAAGCTGTCACGTATACTTAACACAAGTTTCAGAAGGCCATAGTTTACCATTTAGAGCTTTCTGTAAATAGTATTATATTACAGGGACAGCTGTAAATGAAAAATTGCAAATGTGACTATATGCGCTGTTTGGACACTTATTTACGTGCAACACATTGCCAAGCTGCTAAGCTTTTGTTATCAATATCAAATTTAATTGTAGTTCTCATACAACTTTATAGCAATAGCTAGTATTATGCATGCCTTTCGTAATGTTTCTAAACGTTCTACGCATGTTCAAACGCTTGCTTTTGCTACTCAATCACAATTATAAGCGTGTTTTAAATTCCAAGCAGATGCTTGGATACTGGGGATATCGGGAATAAAATCCGCCCCCAATCCGAAGGACGCCGGGTTATAGAAGCATAATTTTTCCCTGCCATGTAACGCTGACACTTGTAACCCCATAGCAATCGGGCATGAGGTAAGGTGAAGTGAGAGGAAAAGAAATGATGTGAAATGAGAAATAGAGTGAAATGGCGGACAGGAAATTGTATAATGTAGGTAATTTTCCAAGCATTTGCTTACATAGACATCTGGGAAATCCATGAAGGAAAAAATAAAAATAAAAATAATACATGGATCAGTAAGTTCAGCAGTGAGGAAGGAAACCTTGGACTCCTGAATGGACATCACTTGCGCTACCATCTGCACCAACTCACCTGGTCAAAGGGGGGCTAACGACATTGAAAGTAAACACAAAACTTAACATCATGAACTCTTGGGCATTAAAATGCTAACATGTTGAAGATATAAAGGGCTCTGAAAGAAAAATGTATGACATGTAATTGTAGTTAAAGTTTTAAAAATTAACAGGAAAATGGGAGCATTTTTAATAAATTTTAGCCTTCGGGTACCTGTATCGATGAAACGTGTACAGTATCATGTATAATTGCACTAGTATCAGAGAAAATTAAATATGGGTGACAAAGAATACGGAAAATGGTATGTTAAGATTGGATTTAGAAAACCCGATTAAAATACAAGAGATTCTAATACAAGTACTCTAATAATTCTACCGTCATTATCAGTATGTAATAAACTAATGAACGTGTATACCAAATAATCAATAATCGCTGTGGCTCTCGATCTAGTGCAATATTAATGGGAGGTCTTTGGACCGTTTTGTCTCTTGAATAGCAAACTAGTTTGCTTCGAGTCGAGCAGTCGATATTGCTCGTAGAGGAGCCCGTTTTTTCCGTTCTTGTAACATACTACCACCTTATCCCCTGGCATTAATTGCATCGTAACTGCCGAACCGAAACCTCTAGGCCAAATTGTGGCCTTTAAATGACGAAGTTGGTGTTAACGGCAACGTGGAGCCCACATGTAGCCGTGATCTTTTGTTCCTTTAGACCGAATCGCCTGGAAACAGTTTCTGCTTCAAGGAGTGCTTAACGAGCAAAGTTATAGCTGCCTGGAATGGCAACACTACAGCGGGAATGGTCAGTAGGAATGAATGGCTAAATTACTCATATTTTCACAAATAAAAGAATGTTAACACAAAAATAGTTCGTGCATATCTCATCTAGTGCTCTTAACACTATAATTAATGCTTTCGCTACGCGTGTGTGGGCATTCACTTATGAATTAGCTGGCTGCAAAATAAAACACACATGCAAGAAACTTTCATTGCTGAAAAAATTGTGTGCTACGTAAATAACAATTTTCATTAAAGTTTAGCTTTAATAACGTAACCTGCCTTTTATGTAAATGCAAAAATATATTTTACAAAGTATTGCTTATTTTCGGTAAACTTTCACAAAGTCAATTACCGCTTATTTTCATGGGATCATCCGGAATATTACTTCTGAGTGGTGGTACTCTGGAGAATGTGAACCCATGAAAAATCCCAAATAAATATTATAGTCAAAGATCCTAAATACCAACTGATCTCATAAATCGGGAAGCTAGCTCTAGTCATAGTTATGAGTCAGGGGTAATTACAGTGACAGTTTGAAAGGAAAAAAAGTATTCTTGTTTAAAATATACAAAGATTAAACCGTTTCAGGAAAGTCATTTAAGTGCAAGGGCATTAATTACAACTTTTGGTTTTTCCACATTAATTTGGAACACTTTCAGTTGGTGACTGAAAGATATCCGATCCGTAAACTTAGCATACTTAATTATGTGGCATTGTAGGGTTTTCAAATCCTGATACACTTAATTTATTTATACGATTGTTACGTATATAATATTTCAAATAATTTTATGAAATTGTACACAAGATATCCATGTGAATAAATATTAACACACACACACACACACACACACACACACACACACACACACACACACACACACACACACACACACACTTTAAGAGAAACAACGTTTATAAATAAATTGGTAAACTAAACATAAAAATACATTTCAGTAAAATACACTTCCCTTTGCCTTCGAGATATGGGTGTACAGCAGTGGAGCACATTAGCAATTAGGCAAACAGAGCTATGGCAAACATTTAAATTTTGCAAAATCTGAACTAGAAGGAAGGTAGGGAGTAATGTTTCTAATACAACTGTAAATACCGTATATTTTTAGCGCATATAAGGTTCATAATACAAATAAATATATTATAATATTATAGCGACGCATCGCGACATAAGCAAATTAACGACCGTAATTATTGGCTTGAAAGTATGTGTGTACATATAATTGTATTTACGCAGAACCTAAATGTAAATATTGACATGACGTATTAAAGAATTACTTTTAACAACTCAAGATGTTAAATTCGAGAGGCAGAAAATTTCTTACTTCCTATTAGACTAGAATACTTTATCTGCAGAACGTGAGCCGTCAAATTATAGAGATAAAGTCAAGCTGAAAAATTCAGTGCCGTGGCTGGGATTTGAGCCAGGGATATTATGGTTTCCGTCCAGTCGCTCTTATCCATTGAGCTACTATAGCCAACTCGCCGTCACGACATTAAATTCTCCAATTGACTCATATTTTCCCGGTAAACCACTAGGGGCTCTCGTATCCGAAATACACCGTTTGTGGTAACTTACTATTATAAGTATTGAGTGCCGGGCTTCATCATTATAATCTTATTATTGGCATTGTCCATGGCATTGAATTTTTCAGTTTGACTCTATCTGTCAAAAACTTTAGCCTATATATAGCTAGTGTGAAGGAACGATTAATTTCCATCAATTAACTTAAATAATAGGAGTTGAATGATGAAGCCTGAGACTAAAGTTCTTACAACAATAAGTCACCAAAAACAGAGCCCCTACAAGAGCCCCTAGTAGTTTATCGGTAAAATATATGAATGAATTGGAGAATTTAATGTCATGACGCCACGTTGGCCATGGTACTCAATGGGTAAACGTGACTGGACAAAAATTAGGAGATCCGTGGTACAAATCCCGGCCATGGCATTGAATTTTTCAGTTTGACTCGATCTATCCAAAACCTTAGCCTATGTACGGCTGGTGTGAAGGAACGATTAATTTCTGTCACATTATATGTATATGAATGCCTCGTAATGAGGAACGGTGTTTATTTACTCTGGAGAGTTCAAATCTGTAAGTATTATACAGTTGTTACTCCTTTAATAAAACTTGAAAAAGTATATCAGCTAGATCAACTAGCAATTGAAATGGAACGAACGGAAATCCGTCTGCACGCGTAGCTCCCAATACAATCCAATCGAGTTACTGTGGGATAAAGTAAAACAGGAGGTTACAAACAGAAATAAAACTTTTAAACTGACTGCCGTTGAATGACTTATTCACGAAGAAATTGACATGGTAACGCAAGAATTGGAAAGCTGTGTGAGACATGCAAAACAGGTACAAGAAGACGATTTTTGGAAAGAAATGGCATGTGAGGAAATTTTGGAGCCTATCTTAAATTTCCAAGGCTCAGACGATGAAAATAGTGACAATGATAAATTGTGCCTTCACGTAAGTGACATTGACAGCTATACAGATGAGCCTTTGACAGTTGCATTGGATTAGAAAAACAGGTAGTGCATAAGCTGTAACTATATTTATAGCATTTATTCATATATAAAATATGCGAATATGATTGTTTCAATTTCTATTTTAACAATGTGTTATTATAATATTTTGTGAAATACAGTTTTGGTTTCCTCGAATCTATTGCCACAGACACTTTCCTGCTCTAGGATAGTGTGCAAAAGAGAGGGAGATATGAAATGAGTTGGGGAAACGGGTGGCAATGCTAAACACACAAACTCATCTCATTCGCTTCAACGCAGAAATCTTTCCATTTGTAAAACATAATAGTGTTTTTGTCTTGTGTCCATTTATTGCTAGTATCTCCAACTGCTACAGATTCCTATACACAGTATTTTATCCAAAGAGGTTCAAACACTAAGAATTGTTCTGAAACATTTCAAATCTCGAGAACAAAAATGCTGACTATGCCTTAAAGTTTGACTCATTTATTTTATACTATAGCTTATCTTGTTGTGAGGGCAATCACATAACAGGTCAATATAACAAATGATTTAAAAAATAAACGCAAAATCTGAGAAGTATAAAGGTATTGAAGTACGTAGCCCTATTGTAAAAGACATAAGGCACTAAACATTATACAAACGTTTTATTACAACATTCGCGTATTACAATATAACTTCAGTAAGAGCTAATATTCTATTTCAACTCGGCTTGGACTAAGCAAGGTCATACTATAATAAAAGGATTCAAAATTGAGGTCGATGCGAGGACTTACGTAAGAAATCATTTTGTTTCTTCAGATTTTTATAAATTCATAAATTAATAGCTCTGCAGTAAAGAATGAAGGCAAAATACATGACTACGGTCATACCAATTTCCAAAGTGGCCAAAGAATTTATGTACGTACACACTTCTGTTTTCCGCAAGAAACGTGTTGCCAGAATTTATGTCGCCACGTCGTACTACTGTGCGTCCAGAATACAAACTTTTTGATAGCAGACAGCAGATTTGTCTTATAGATGTGGAGCCGAGGTCCAGCCATTAGTTCAAGTAATCTCGATGATTTACAAACGCTTTGGATGCTGACAAAAACATTTCCAAGAAACGCAATTTAATTACGTTGCCAAGAAAAGTTCCTCTGAGAAATATTGGTACACAGATTAAAGTGAAGTTAAATAAAATAAAGTATAACTACGTGTCATATCGCTAATGAAACTGCTAAACTATAAAAGGAGGCTGGAAAAATTACCCTGCTTTTGACATACTCAATAAAATTAGGTGACGCGAAAATACCAGCCGTCAACAAGAAAATGCATGTGACGTCACTCCAGCTGCATATACAGTAGATGTTCAATGCCACAACAGAACTCTACTTCTGCTACTTAACGATGTAGTGTGGCGACAGTCACTCTTGTTTTGTTCCTTTTTTCTGCTTACTTTATTCATTTGGGTTCAAGAGTATAGCAAATGAAGATAATTGTGCCGAGCACCCACATCTGAAATGTTAAATCATGCAGTTTTATTCAAATACTCTACCAAAATTATAAGTAGTTTGAAATTCCTCACAAATAGCTTTAATATTTATTGAGAAGAGAACCTATGTTCCTTTGACTATGCTAACTAGTCCGGTGTTGCACACGAAGATAAATGGTGATTTTGAAGAAATAAAAACAAAAATTAATTTAAACACCAATCCACAACATTGGCATAAAGAGTTGTTTTCATTATCCTGGTTGTTGCAGAAGAAAACCAAAACTTTTAATACAGTTTTCTAAATAACATTTTCTTAGTTGTCAAATTAATTATCTCATATTCGGAGCAACTTCAAATTGAAGCCAATACAATAGCCTGGCTTTGAAAACGAATCCTCTCCGAGTTTCTACTGAAATTCCAGCAAGTCTACTTGCATATTACATACATTTTAATGCAGCCAAATTATAAGAAACTTAAAGCCGAGTAATAGTTATTAGTAGTAATACAGAAGCTCAGCGCGTGTACTCTTCGAATCCAAACAGTCACATATTGAAGTTATAGAGGGCTGTGAGTACTTAAGCCAGAATATGCAATTGAAGTTCAAATCTTAAGAGTAATTTTTGGAATATAAGTACTAATTATTTCCTTTGAGAGAAATAAGTAATTATTTCGAAGCAGCAGTACATAATGTACTGCAGGTCACCTCGTGGGCTAATCAGGCCATAATAACACTTTTTCAGTAGCTTTCGCATGGATTTCAATGGTCTAATCGATAGTAACTACCTCCATAAACACCTATAACTGCCTGAGGTGATATAGAACGATAAAAAATAAAATAAAATGATTCTGAATTTCCCTCAATTCAGCGGCCGGAGAACGTTCCGTTACATTGCCTTTGTCTTCCTTTTTTACCTTCCATAGGTCTATAAAATGGTTGTTCTTGTTTTAGGCATATTATATTTTCTTATTTACGAACTTATTACAACCTATGTGTTCGGTATCCGTTGACACACGAACACAGTTCCTACACTTGCGTCACGAACAGGGGTAAAGTTGTACCTCAAGGGTTTCGCTCGTGGTTCTCGTACCAATAGTCTCTAATTCGAAAAACAGCCTTGGAATGGCGATTCTAATTCAGTCCTATCCAAGACAGCAACTATAACAACTCCATGGGGTGACGAATATACTTTGGAATGTTCGATTCGGAAATCTACTTATCCGTTCCTGGAGTTGCGACTCCAACATAGTTACTTATAATGGTAAGCGATAGGAACGTGGTTTGTAGTAGACCTGGGGAAGAGTACTCCGAAAATGTGAACAGAATAATGCCTACCCTCTGGGGCTAAAATCTGGAGCAGCCGAAGAATTCGAAGTCAATGGCCTCTGCCTTATGTACAAGTTGTAGGGCAATAGATTACGCCAGAGTTTTCCTGCATCATGAAAGAGGGAGACGAAACCAAGTTAGAGGAAATGGGAAAGAGGAAGGCCGTGGTAGAAGACACCACTGCAGTATTCACCTTGACCAGGGATAAACCACCATAAACTCCACGGTTTGAGTAGACGGCCTCCAGGGATAGAACCTGACCTCTTAAATGCAAGTCTCGTGAGTTAAACGGTTAGCCCTATCAATCGGTTCAAACCTGGCGGGAGGCAAGGGATTCTTGCCGGCGTAAAATCTTTAAAATTGCTTCCTTCTGAAAGGAAGTAAAGCCGGTGGCCCCGTGTCGTAGATTTGCGGTACGCAAAGAAAACTCAGACTTAATAAAGATGCCTCTGAGCTAAATTAAGCGGTATTTCACGCCCAATATACATAGAATGGGAAGCTGAGAACCGCACCAGCTAAACAGCGTTCACAAATAACAGCTCAATTGTTTTGTTTTGGCTCGATTCGACTAGTAACTGTAAACATTGCTGCTTTCACGAGATTCTTTCCCATTCTCTCTTCCTAATCTTTGTTTGTCCCTTGGCCAAACGTCGATGGAAACAACCCTTATGATATCCTTCCTTTAGTTCCTTTGCTTCCAATATGCCCATCCTTACGAATGATTGTTATTTACTTGCTGATGCCTATCATTATTGTTGCTATCATTATCTCAGTTATTACGTGTATTGCTGTTTAGAATGCAGTGCTTCAATATAAGGATTTTAAACAACCATTTCCCAAATCCATTCTACAGATGGCTCAATATCCGTTTTTCATAAATTCTAATTGCCTCTTGGTTGGGAGTTTGCCAAGAAAATGGAGGCCGATTGCTTCAAGAACTCGCAGATCTTAACCATACAGATGCGATGTGTTTATTCCACGCTTTACATAAACAAATGTGTGCATTAACTGCTTGGCTTTCCTCCACATTTCATGCTCTAAAGGAGAACTACCATTCTCGACCTCTACACGTTAACCGTGAATCTGCAGTTGTCGGACACACAACACTAGGGCGGAGATCTAAATGTCATCAGACATCTACTGCAGCGAGTTCAAGGCCGGTTGGTATATGCCGCAGGAGAAAGCTAGTGATGCAAAACGTAAAGAAGAGAACGAAAAGGAACATATGACCTGGGATGCCTCTTAGAAGGAAATAAATATTTCCTTTCAGGGTACCAATGTGCAAAATATATAAAATAACTTTTTCTTCAACTAGTTTAATTTGGTTTAGATATGTCTTACATTATGTAACACATTTGAAACATTTGGGATGTGTTACATTCGGAAGGGGCTTCCGAGAAAGAGAGAAAGAGAGCGAGAAGGACCAAACAGGTGTAAGAGAAACTCAATTTTCTAATTTTCTTTCAATGAACTACAGGAGATCTTTCTACAGGTACGCACCTCATAAATCTGAAACAAAATTTCAATTTTGGATTCCAGCACATTTTTATTACACATTCGTCACATAATGAAATATTCTCATAGAAAACCCTGAGGTCATCTCCTCAGCAAGGAGGCTGATTACCAAGCGGGAGGTCGGGGTTCGATTGCAGGTACCGCCGTTGGGATTTTCTCCCGCTCTAACATCCGGTTCGGAGTGCACTCGGTCTCGTGAGGTCCCTGATGAACCAAATGGGGAGCTACATGAGGGTAAAGTAGCGACTACGTTTTGCAGAGACCACATTTATCGGCCGGGAGGTATCCGGAGTGCTAACCACGCCCCATCCTCTAGCAATGCAGCCTAATTAGGACGCCCGTTATGTGCAGAGGTAGGGGAGACAGCGTTCTGGCTTATATGCAGAGTTAAGCTTTGTAGTAAAAGCTAAAGTGGAACATTTTGGATTTCAAACTATGGACGTTTAAGTATTCCCTAAAAGCATAAAGTTGCATGACCACGTTATATTTATCTTCTGTGTCTCTGATCAGAATTTTAAGTCAGTTATTATTTGCAGCGCAAAGAGTAAATTTTAAATTAAATGCAATTACTGCTAGATCGGCGGTTATAGTTTTAAAATATTGCACCTCTCAGTGTGTCACTTTCCAAGTTTCAGGGCCTGATGATTTTGAAAAAGTATTACTGTATTCTTAGCGCGACGTTATCTATTAATATATTTATATCAATTTTCAAATATAAATTTCCTAAATGTATCGAGATTTGTATTTCACTCCCCAACGACACAAAGAAGCATCAAACGAAGCAAGGCAAAAACTAAACTCAGTGGTTTTTGTGGCGGTATCATCCTTAGGCCTATTATAATTACTAAATAATTATTGTTCTAATAATATCAATATTCTTTATATTACTGATATCATATGACGGAGCATGTCTAATGTTACTGGTGTAATATGTAAATCAATGTATTGCAGCCAGTAGAGTGTATTCCTTAAACGTTTAACAAAGCTTGCTTTAGAGTAAATTGTGCAAAGAAGATTCAGGAGAGAGCGTACGTACAATAGAGAAACCCTTAGGCCGGAAGAAGGTTGTAAACCAGTAATAAACAGAATGTCCAGAATGTTAGATTGAAGCTTAAGGAACCTACAGTGAAATCTTTAACGTTTCAGCCACGAGCTGTTTATAATTGGCTAGTTTGTGTGGAATATTACAGCAAAAGCCAACAGGGCTTAAATATATTAATTGAAACCAAAACGCAGAAGCGATACTACCAGGAGCTGTTGACAAGAATTTCACTTGACCTCAGAGACGTCATGCAATACAAGCGGGTTACGGAGTACTCCATAAAGATATGATATAAAAGCAGTAATGCAAACAAATTTGTTTAAAAAAATATTTTATAGCTTAAATAATGAGGCCTGTTAAGGTATATGAAAATTTGTCAAGGATGATTTAAAAGATGTGAATTTTATAAATTAGCATAAACAATTATGTTTTTGTTCTATGTAAGTCTATTGTAATGTGCCTTCGCCTAGTGGCTAATAAACAGTTTCATCGTCGTCGTTGTCATCGTCGTCATCGTCGTAATCATCCTCATCCTCATCATCATTATTTACTCTTACTATTATACTAACATTATGTGACATACGAAGAATGCAGAAATGACAACGTATTCACAGCATGTATTGTCAAGATACACAGTTTAATGTTAAAAAGCCATAGTGTTGCGAGATTGATTCTAATTCCACTCCTGGAATAACAAGGAATTTTGTCAGTGTCCTACGTCACCCAAGCAGTTCAAGCGAACTTAAAATTGCTTGGACGGAAATTAAAGCTTCTGAACCAAAGCAATTCCCACTTGAAAATTACTGAACTTCATGAAAGCAAAGCATAGGGAAAGACTAAAGTTATTTTCTTATTGAAGGCAAATACGGTGTTTGTGTTTTATCTAAACTATTCAGGTTTCCCAGCTATAAATTTCCTACACAAACTTTTATGCTGTTTAAAATCTACTCAACTGATATATTTTGTCTCGACATTTCACGCACCAACTGGAGACTGTGGCATCAACGCATAATACAGAAGTTTTCAATACTTTCTTCTTTTCTGAAATAAAAAAAGAAAGAAGGAAAGAAGCAAGAAGGAGATAAATAGATAATAAGTAAATAAATAGATAATAAGTAAATAAATAGATAAATAAATAGATATATAAATGAATGAATGACTGAATGAATAAATAAATGAATAAATAATATATGAATAAGTAAAGAAAGAAAGAAAGAAAGAAACAAACAAACAAACAAACAAAGAGAGAAAGAGAGAAAGAGAGAGAAGAAAGAAAGAGAGAAAGAGAGAAAGAGAGAAAGAGAGAAAGAGAGAAAGAAAGAGAGAAAGAGAGAAAGAGAGAAAGAAAGAAAAGAAAGAGAGAAAGAGAGAAAGAGAGAAAGAGAGAAAGAGAGAAAGAGAGAAAGAGAGAAGAGAGAAGAGAGAAAGAGAAGAAAGAGAGAAAGAGAGAAAGAGAGAAAGAGAGAAAAAGAGAAAGAGAGAAAGAGAGAAAGAGAGTAAGAGAGAAGAGAGTAAGAGAGAAAGAAAGAAAGAGAGAAAGAAAGAAAGAGAGAAAGAAAGAGAAAGAAAGAAAGAGAGAAGAAAGAGAGAAAGAAGAAAAGAGAAAGACCAGAAAGAAAGAGAAAGAAAGAAAGAAAGAAAGAAAGAAAGAAAGAAAGAAAAGAAAGAAAGAAAAGAAAGAAAGAAAGAAAGAAAGAAAGAAAGAAAGAAAGAAAGAAAGAAGAAAGAAAGAAAGAAAGAAAGAATTAAGAAAGAAAGAAAGAAAGAAAGAAAGAAATTAAGAAAGAAAGAAAGAAAGAAAGAAAGAAAGAAAGAAAGAAAAGAAAGAAAGGAAGAAGGAAGGAAGGAAGGAAGGAAGGAAGAAAGAAAGAAAGAAAGAAAGAAGAAAGAAAGAAAGAAAGAAAGAAAGAAAGAAAGAAAGAAAGAAAGAAAGAAAGAAAGAAAGAAAGAAAGAAAGAAAGAAAGAAAGAAAGAAAGAAAGAAACGAAGTAGGAAGGGAGGGAGGGAGGAAAGGAAGGAGGGAAGGCAGGAGGAATGGGGCAGGAAGATGGAAGGAAGGAAATCGAATTAAATTACTCACTACACTTTTCTTATGAAACTACAGGAGACTAACAGTAATATAAACAACTTTCGAACACAGCCTTTGTTGGCTGGATCAAAATTCGTTGCTACATGCTTCCGTGCAGTGGAAATTGTTTAATATCATGCTTTAGCCAATCAAAAATACCAGAACATTTCCCCCACGTGGAGTAAATCACGTGACAGGAACTAGTTTCAATTTTGTGCTGTAAACACCTAAGTTGCGATGTCATTTCAATTATAAAATGGACTGCACTCTCGATGGTAGGGTGATATTAACGTTGGCGGCAAATTCCGGATGAAATATTGAATACAACACTAGGGCTAAAATAACAAGAATAAACACAACGAGCGCTATGTTATCTCTTCGCAGAAAACGAAAACTGGTAGACAGGGCAGCAGGTAGGTCGGCATGTGAAAATGCAGAAATACAGTTGCCTAAAACTAATGTCTTTGTGAAACCACGTGAAAGTACCACGGTGATCAGAAGCAGAAGGTTAACTGTAGCCACACACCAAGCATATCCTTCTAGGAGACCCGTTACGATGTAATTATAAAGTTAAGAGTCAAAAAGGAAAATCTAATTCCATTTTATGTTGCTAAACAGTATAGCATATCCTACAGAAGATCTGTTTATATTCATTACAATTTATGCATTGCACTTTCGTGCGTTTAAGAGATCACCGAGCAAAATTAAGCAGTCTTTCTGCAGAGTATAGAATGGAACGCTGTTAACAAAGCAATAAACGTATATTCATAAATATAAACAGATCTTCAAATATACAACACGTGTTGCATTTGAAATAAATCTCTGCCTATTTTACGGAAGTGTGAAATTATTAGACTTTTCTCCATAGATTGTACTGTACAAAGGGAAACTTTGAGAATTCCTCTGTATTACATGATGCATAGCTGTGAGCTGCAGTTAACTGGCCATGAAATAACGAAGAAAAAATCAGAAGTGGGGAGCAGCGTAACACTTGAGGGCGAGAAAGCAGAGCCGCATGGAATTGAAAGTGAAATATTACATTAAGTACAAGCGTCTTTAATCTTCCAGACAATAAATTCTTAGCCACGGATCTGAAGAGGGATGCGCTTTCAGTAACCATTGCTTTGCTAGTCTCGCGACTTTTATGTCGTTTGTATTAAGGTTAAATAGGGAGGAAAGATAATGTACGTCATTTTACGTCCTACAGGAAGAGTGTAAATAATATACTTTAACAAAATATTCTGGCGCCTTGGTAGTGTGGTAGTAGCGTGTCTGCCTCACGTTCAAGAGCTCCAGAGTTCGAATCTCGATCAGGTTGAGCTATCTGGATAAGGTATTTTTTCCAGGGTTTTCCCTTATCCTACAAGACGAGTGTCATGTAACTAATCTCTATTGACCCTGGGCTCATTTGAGCATCATTTCACTCTTTCCATTCATCGTCCGATATGACTTAATATTGGAGGACGTAAATTACAAAAATTCTGGATAGGATCAAAGTTAGCAAGAATGGTGTGTTTCTATAAAACCTATACTAAGATCACAACTAAAAAAGAAACTTAGTGTGCGGACGCGCGCGCGCGTGTATGTGTGTGTTTGTGTGCAATCGAGAGATTCTGTCAGTTCCTGTGTCACTGAAAAGCACTATTCAGGACTGACATCAGTGATAATTTCTTTCAAAATTTGGGTGGCTTAGAAACATTTAATAATCGTAACAACCGATTTTAAATCACTTTGAACGTACACATCCAGGAATTTTGCAGCAATTTAATGACCTCTAGCCTGAAAGTATAAGGGAAAGCTTAGAATGTTTTCAAGTTGAGTATCTGGAGGGTAAATGGCTGCTCCGATCACCACTGAATTTTGTAATACAGGAGTATATCTGTGTGATCCTAACTAACTTGGTTTTTATAGTGAAGCAAAGATTACACCCTGTTTTACAACTTTAAAAGCAACACTACAGTGATTTTCAATCCGAATTTTCAAGTTCTAACATATGAATCAACACTTTTGGGTGTACCTGGTTAAAAATTGCTGAACTTACACTATTTGATCCAAAGAAAAGCACAGGCTAACTCTTATGTTCAAAACACTTATATTCAAATATGAAAAGTTTAATTCATTTGGGTAAAATGCTGTAAAGTTTTACTACAAGACCTGTTAAAAAGTAAAACCTTACCTTCCAAGTTCCAAAACTCATCAAATCCTTATTTTCTGTCTCACAGAGTTTGATTTTTAACTCTGTGTGTACAAAATTATATTTCTTGACTAACGTTAGCCCCAATTTGGAAAGTTAGATAGTTAAAACATTTTAAGCTATTCACAAGTTTAAAAAATTACTAATAACCATTTTTTCAACGCCATTTTGAGAGTGCGTTTGTACAGTGCCGGGATTCAAATAATCAAATTACGGACTCACTTTAAGTAGTACACAGCACACGGATATTTTGAAAGCATGTTACGTTAGTTTATTTATCAGCATCCCTTTCTGATTCACATGTTCCAAATTCAGGTCCACATGGTTGTGGCAAGTCAAAAATGGAATTAAACAGTCATGCTTTAAAACTTTCCAAGTAGCGGTTTATGGAATCAAAAAACGAATATATACCCTCAGGTCTTATTTGAATAAATACTTATATATGCCTTGAAAACATTCTTAATATTTAAAAATAAGCTTAAAAATCAAAAATTTTTCTTTAATTTTATATGCAGTAAAGGAGTATTTTCCAAAATTTGGGTATTCAGTTTTCATAAACACATTTTACTAACATTATGGGCGAATAATTTTGCCAATTTTAGGTATATTATGATCAAGTCCTTAATTACACAATCTAAGAAGCAACAAATTAATAAAATGGTTTTGAAATTTTTTTGTTGTTAGATTTTTTAAAATGCTCTCTCTTAGATTTCAATGTATCACTTAACTTTACGGGGTTTGCCTTATCCTCACAGACGAATGTCGGGTAGCTCTAAGCTCCATGGATCCCGGATTCATTTGAGCATCATTTCACCCATTGCATTCATAGTCCGATATGGCTTGACGTTGGAGGACGTAAATTAAAAAAAATACATAACTTTACTATCAGGGTTTTTCACTGCACAACGTAGGTTACCACGTACGGTGTCATTAAAGATAAAATGATTATTCGGGCTTATAGGATATGGTATACTGGACCTTCTTCTAGATGATTCATCCCAAGGGGCTTGGCTATGCCACTGACCATGTTCGGAGCAGCTTCGGACGAAATGTCTTAAAGAAGAATGTTCAGGAGGACACGGCCTACAGGCCCGTAAAACTTATTTTATATTTAATACCAGGGTTACTTTAGCAACGAAAACGCACACGTCAGTAAAACTTCCTCAGTCATATCGATATTACAGTTAATATATATAATATATATATATATATATATATATATATATATATATATATATATATATATATATATATATATATATATATATATATATATATATATATATATATATATACACACATATACATGACGCAAATTACGTCGGCATCCTTTACTGAAAGTTTCTCTTTGCCAGTACATTAAAGGCCCACTAAGGTACTTCAAAACTAGACAGGACCCACTGTATATAAATGTGACTTAAAGATCCACTGACCAAATGAACTTGGGCTCAGTTTGTTGAAAGATTTTTAATGGAATCTAGATTCCCATTGATTTGTGGGGTAATTGAGAAAATTAAAAGACTGGTTTCCAAAATTTCCTGCTGATGTTCTGCTTTAATATCCTATGAACTCCCTGTTATAAACATCTTTTTTTCCAAAGCTCTTTATGCTTGAGAACTATTTCTAGTAAGAATCGAAATACTTATGCACAAAAGATGTCAAAGATAAGCCACTGTCTGAAACCCTGTGTGGTGTAGACAAAGGTTATGTGTATAAAAACTTTACTCAACTTAAGATTGTTTTATGGAGGGCATTTTAAAAATCTATGTCAAAGCACTGCACAGGTTATTGCTTTAATCATACAATTTTACCTAACGAAAATTTGTAGCAATGTGAGATGTAGCTATATGGTATCAAAAGTAAAAAAGTGACACATTCACTTCATTTTTTCTACTATTCGACAAAATACTCTCATAAAACCGTATATTATTCTGGCACTTCTAGTTAATCCAGGCGGGCTTTCAAATCACATTTACACATTACGTTATTGAGCTAGATGGCTCCAGGAACGAGGCTTATATTCGGGATGTACCAGGTTCTATCCCTGGTGGCCACCCAATCTAATCATACGGTTTTCCGCGGATTTTCCCCAGTTGGCCAGACGAACGCTGAAGTGATGTCAAGTCATCTATCTCTTGTTAACTTATTTTCTCTCCCTCTTTCATGTACCTAGGACGTCTTCGGATTGAGCCTGTATGCCGCATAACCGGGTAGATGGCGCAGAGGATTGCAACATGGAACTTCTTGGCTCCGCCAGAGCGTGGCCATTCGAACCTCATGCGCAGAGTCCAGTTTTCCCCAGTTGTTGCTGGAGGCGACATCTGAGACTATCTGCAGCGGTTTGGGTCACTGCCGTGAGCTTCCCAGCAAGGTGATCCAGCCAGTAACCATTTGTAAACATGCGTGTCTCTACCGCTTGCGTTTTCCATTCCTGCATTCCTTATGACATCTGTTTCCTTTATATCATGTGTTCCTCCCGGGGGCCTATAGACCAAACGTCCAATTGTTAATCGGGGAACTAGTTTCGGCTCCCCCTGTTGCCAAATCTACCTAATCTCTGCACATTTTGTTGCATGATTCAGAGGTAAACCACTAACCAGATATTTAAACGGCGTTGCTATGTGATGGAGTCCTATGCTCTTTAAATAACCAGGAAAAAGAAATAAAATGTGTCTTATTTGAGGAAACTATCCTTGAAAATTAAAACCGATAACAAGGTATATTTCAGAAAGGATTTGTATTTGTAGACTAGAGGTCTAATGTTTTATATCCCGTAACCATTTACTAGTACAGAGAGCCTGAAGAGTGGAAGAGGCTGGTTTTGTAGTGAAGAATCTATCCTTGAGCAGAATGTTATTATTCATACACATGAGTAAATTTGTTCCTGTGATGTTTCATCGTTGAATGTAATATCAAAGTGAGATAGAGCGAGGTAAGATTCCCATCAGTTCTCCTAACGCAACTTACAACTAGTAAGCCTCATTTCACAAGTTACATTACGGGAATATTAGCAGTTAACGCCTGAAGGTTCTCTCTGGATTTCAAGTTTCGCTAACTGTGTCCTTCATTCTGCATGCGCCAGGATTAGCCGTGGTAACTTTGGGGGTTATTCAAATGATAATGTAGTATGCGCCGTACGTTCTACATATTATTTCAACTTTCGATGTTTCTAAAAAGCATTCATAATTTCTTTACAAAGAGTAATATATGGCAGTAAAAGCTGGAAACTTATTCCATTATGCTTACGTCATTCACGACATGTCTTCCAAGTTAAAAGCTGGCAAATAGCAAAACTTGCCAAAACGAACCTAGGTGTGGAAGTTACACATGACTGTGTAACCAGCCACGCAATGCGAAACATCAGCATTTATACAATTCGATACGGTTGCCAAACGAGTCATACATGTATTGAAACAACAAGAACAAAATGCCTATTTTTGAAATGAGATCATGAAAAAAAAATGGGAAAGAAACATACTTTAAATCTATAACTCTAGGATCCGCATATATTTATCTCACTATCTTAATGAGCTGATGGCGAAGGAAATTGCTGTATGCTTAATAAAATATTATTTTAAAATTAAATATAAGTGGTTCATATGTAGCAAGTAGAACAGAGATGCCATCTGTTTAGGAGCTAATTTTAGGTACATCTGATTTTCACTGCAACTGCGTTCTTCATTGGTTGGAGTAGAGTTCGTTGCTACCTCGCTTCCATCATGCAGGAAACGATTTATACCTAGCTTGATCTTCCCCACGTGACAAGGACTGGTTCCGTTTTATTGCTGTGAACACGTTGAGATGTCAGTCTGAAATGGACTATACAAAATTGCACTTGGAAATATACCAGAGATAAAGGGGAATTATTTGGGATGGGCATATCAAGGGTTGGTATTCATACTTCCGAAACGCTGTAGTCCTTTCTTTTTTTTTACTCTCGAGGACCTTGTTTGGTAGCGGTGAGGCAACAGCTGACCGGCCACCTGTAACTCCAGCTCGTGGTGAGACATAAAGGCACAGCCTTCCTTTCTTCAAGGATACGTGAGCTGCGTGCGCAATTGCAAATTCACTTGCACTAACGGATACAGATATGCTTCAGTGGATTTGGAAGAAAATGCTTTCCAGTTCGTTGTCACGAAAGTGTACGATTTGTTATGCGACAAGGTGAGCCAGCTTGAACTACATACAAACATCCTGCCTGGGTCCACAAACTCACTACGTGCATAATCTACATTCGATCAACAAGCAGAGCATCTTCGATCAGTGGTGCTAAGGTGAATGTCATAACTAGTAATGTCATAGTTTGTCTACAGTCTGTTTACATGTTCTCTTTGGTTGATTATACTGTAGTATGCGTACTATCGTGCAAGAATGAGTATTGCCCAGAACAGGCAAGTGGCTATAAATCCGTGTGTAGCATAATGTTTAGGCTAGCTGATAGTTTTCTTCGATCCTCAGTGTTTATCCACAAATGTTTGTACAGGTTGACTAGCCCTTGCAGTTGAAAATAAGATTACCTGGATTTGGGGTAGTTTATGGTAAAAGCTAACATCTGATTCTAACAGGTCATAAGTAGGGCGAGCATTTTTGTTCCCAAACATGTAGCTTATCGAGTAGTTTGTTGTGGTATAGCAGTGACGTAATCCAGACGAGAGGGTTGTCTTGTAGGCAGAACGTGGTGCTCCCAATGTGACAGTTGGGTATTTGCAACAACAAGCTAGAAGCAGTTTACGTCATTGTGACCTGAGTATATTGCTGTGTACGTTATTCAATATATAAAGTTATACCTATAATATATGTGATGCATGGCAAGATGTAATTTCAGTATCTTACCACAAAGTCCTGCATTGTGGCATAATGGACTAAGGAATCGTGCTACCACGGGATGCGGCCCGTGATCGATATCTCCCATGGGGTTCGGATTTTAAGTCCCGAGTCTAGGACCGGTGCCCACTCAGCATCTTGAGCAAATTCAGGAGCTTACGATAAGTAAGCAGCTCTGGTCCAGAAAACCAGCTTTCCGACTGGGAGTGCCGAGATGCTGGCCACATCTCCTCCCCGTATCACTTGGATAATCGCACACCTCTACCTTGCGTATGTGGGCGTGAGGTCGGCAGTAGGGTTGGCAGACCTTGGCCCTCTAGGGGCTGTCGCGCCATGGGTTATTATTATTATTATTGTTATCGTTATCGTTATCGTTATCGTTATCGTTATCGTTATCGTTATCGTTATCGTTATCGTTATCGTTATCGTTATCGTTATCGTTATCGTTATCGTTATCGTTATCGTTATCGTTATCGTTATCGTTATCGTTATCGTTATCGTTATTATTATTATTATTATTATTATTATTATTATTATTATTATTATTATTATTATTATTATTATTATTATTATTATTATTATTATTATTATTATTATTATTATTATTATTATTATTATTATTATTATTATTATTATTATTATTATTATTATTATTATTATTATTATTATTATTATTATTATTATTATTATTATTATTATTATTATTATTATTATTATTATTATTATTATTACCACAGACCTATCTCAAAAGGTCTGACTGTGAAATGTCTGATGGTCTTGACAGGTTCCACAAAGTCTGTGAGAGAATAAACTCTGCTGAGAGAACTGTTACTGATGGCATAATATGAAAACTTAAAAGTGTGATTCTTGGCTTTACTGAAATGTGTGAAATGAAATATATGTTAAATTCCAGTAAGAAAGGTACAGATCCAATATTAAATAATACAAAGTATAAGAATATAAAATACTTTTCATTTGCCACTAAGACGTCATGTGACGTAGAGAGAACCCTTTCTCGGTTTAAAGGGGTTTTAAGTAATAAACGTAAATCATATGCTTCTCAAAACCTCGTATTTTTGTTCAGTGTAGCAGCATTGGTTTTGTGAAATAGTTGTTTTTGGTTTTATGTACTAATCTGTCTACGTATACAAGGAGTTGCATATTGTGTTTTGTTATATATTATACACAGTGTATTTTATGCATTATTAATACTATGATATTGTGTCTAAAGCTCTGAATGAGAATGTTAATTGTTTTTATGTTTAAACATTTAGTGAATAGACAATTTGAATTTAGTAGCAATTACGTTTATGTCTGTCATGTTCCATTAACGAAACACCTTGCATAGCTTCTCAAAACATGCAATCAACGTTCGGAGTTTTACCCCCGCCTTCAAGGCAGTACTAACCGATATGTTTCAAAACCCGTTCGGGAACAAAAATGGTCGCCCTAGTCACTATTATTAGCATTAAAAAATATTATTAACATTATACTACTATTATCATTGTAACCGTTACACTACTGATAAAATAATAATTGCAAAACAAATCTTACTTGAAACAGAATTAGACAATCGGTCCCAGTCAGGTATAATATATTCTGGGTCTGGCTTTGATTTGGGCTAGGTATGGGCTCGATTGAGACAGAGCCGTAGAATTTCGGGCCGTGAATACCTCATATCCTGTAGCGGTGTCGGACCAGCCCACATTCTCCGCTAGATAATGCTAGTGGTTCGATAATATATTTAATAGTAAAAGGATAATAATAACATGGTTATAAATCTTGAGAATGATTAAGCCAGTCAATCAGTCATTCCATCCACCGCCTCCCCCCAAAGAAAACACGTTTTGCCAGAAACTTTTGTTTTGGATATCTTTCTACCTAGTCTGTTTAGCTCTTTGTAACAATCTATATATTGCGAACTAGTTAAGAACGGTGATCCAATAAATCTATGTATAAATCAAGCTTATGTGACTATTCGAGCTAAACAAACACAGGGTAACCTGCAGTATACACCACAATAACCATTTAGTGTAAAAAAGAAAGCTATTATACGCTGTACTCGCATGATTTTCTCTAATCCTGTGAACCTATTATACAACCACTTGTTTCTCTATCTACGTCAACTTAGTTAACACATTTTTTAAACTATCTCATTGTTAATCGTCTTATAAGTGCAAGGAGAATAAGGAAATAGAGTAAGCTTTAAAGGATTGTCAAATCGCTTAAGACACGGTTGATACGTGAAGCCTTTCAAATGCCATTCTGTTTGAATGGTCAAGAGAGAAACCAGAATGACTTACCACTGGAGAAACGTGTAAGTATTGGAAAATCACAAGTAATATTTCGAAAAAGGTTCAATCCAGGAATAATGTATTCCAAATAAATTGTCCGCTATAACGAGATTCACATTTTATGCGCAATAAAAGGTTGTCTAACTCTTACAGTTCATCAGTTACGTAAAGGTCATCCAGAATGAACAGAACTTCTAAGAACATTCCCACATTTCCAGAAAATTCAAAATATACATTTAATTTCTCATGAATATATCTTGAACTTATGGTAAGTATCTTAATCAAAGTCGTTAGAGGTATTTCTAAGAAAATATAAATTTTCGAATAAGTGGCCTATATAAAGTATAGTTGGGGTGGAAAATTTTCTTGAAAATGTTTGCATCGCATCTTTCCAAGACATAAATTAGTTATTTCATTCACTCCCCGTTTTTGAAATATACTGCTCAATGGGACACATGGATCTTCTTGTAAAATTGTGCTGTTTGTTTACGGGACCTCAATACTTGTGTTTACGCTAATATCTATCAGATTTTCGGGGGGGGGGGAATGCCACCCCTAGTTCCTATATTTAATATTCCAGTTGTAGGCAGGCAAAACTTTAAGACAGTTTCAAATAATTTTATTCTACACATACTGAATATGGTCACGCTCAACTGCTGTATAATTTCACTTTGCAGATGCATGAGCTAGACTACCGCGGAGAGAGGTCATTCTGACCCGGCGGCCACTAATTGCGTCATTCATTCCTGGCAAGGGAATTTGACTTAACCTTAAATGTCAATGAAAATAACATAGTCTCCTTTTCTACTGTAACATTTATATTGCACAGAGCGAGATGGTTTCGCAATTAATGTGGCTCTGATCTTGGTTTTTCATAGTTTTTTCCCTGATCTGTAGGCCAATACTAGGGTGGTTTCTCATCATGCTTACTTTTAGATTACTTCCCCTTCCTTCTCATTCTTCAGGTGTGCTTCTAGGCTCCGTGACGCATGGTGATGCCGGATGCTTGCTCAAAGGAAGGAGTGTTCCAGTAGGACACTAGGGGGCTGCTTGATCGATGGGTCGTTTATCGCTCTCCCTAGGCAACTCTTACAGTAGGAGGGATTTTCGAGTCTAGAACTGTTAGGGACTTCCGCGTGAGAAGTCTTTCTGTAGCTTACTGTGGTTATTTCATTCCCGCCTTCTGTTGGGTGGTAGCCGCAGTGAATATATGGAGGTTGCAGTTTGCGAAGTGTCCCCCTTTGTTACTGAACTCTAATCCTAATATTCATCTTTCAGATGCTTTATGATTTGTTGTAACTGGAAAACTGAAAATTATCCAATTTCTTTTAAATTGACTTCCTCCAACCTAAGCCACATCAGACGATGGATGAAATAGATGACATGATGCTCGAATGAGCCCAGGATCCATAGAGCTAGAGTTACCCGACATTCATCTTTCAAGATAAGGGAAAGCCGCGAAAAGCACCTTACCTAGATAATTCACCCTGATCGACATTTGAACTCGGTACCTCTTGGTTGTGGAGCAGACATGCTACCATTACGCCGCAATTATTGAAGTCCGAACACCTTTTATTATTTCTCAATTCCTGTAGGAAGAATTAATCTGCCCAGTTTATTGTTGCAAGACATTGCCTTACTTCATAATAATATGAAATCGCATTATGTCTGTTGATTGAAACTCTGGCCTTTTAACTCTTGAAATGTCGCTCTAACCATGCATTCACCGCAAACCAATCTGTAACTTCGGAGATCCTTCGAACATTCTGTGATTCTGTCTGGAAGGGAGCACGCAAACTGTCTCCCTTGGCGCCAGTGTAAAAAGCTTGGCATTCGGATATAAAAACACTCAAGGGGATGTGGGATTTGTTTTCTGAGTTTCCTGGGACTTGCTTTCACCCTGTGCCGCTTTATTTATATCAGATTCTACATGGTAAACTTAACATAATACGTTCTACGATTTAACGCTTTATTTGCTATCCCTGTTTCCTTTAGTAACCATGTTAATATTTCCTAGTTCGTAATTAAGAGGTACTCACATCCGCCAAGACTGAACTTTTTCTAAAATACAGGCTGTTTTACAACCGATTTCATGCTCCAACAGTGAAAGGATGATTTTTGTTTTGCTTTATTTTTGTAGCACTAAACAGTCCCCTTCTAATTCCAGCTGCCATCACAGATTTAGACATTGGTGATAAATTGAATTATAATTGGGAAACGAAATTTAGAATGAAAACGAACCAGGGCGGCATCATGTTTGCTATAAACTTGCCTCATTGATATGTACTCTTTCGTATTACATTTCTTTCCCTTTCTCATCGTCGGCTAATATATGTCAAAAAGCTGTGTGCAGTGCAATGATAGGCAATACATAGAATGTATTTGTTTGTTTTACTCAGCGATGTAGTTAATATACAGGTGCTGAAAGCGTTAAATGACTGCCGTTTCAGTGAGAAACAAAACCACAAATTATTAACCGAGTTAATCTTATTTGATGCTGCATTAAATGCTTATTACGCAAACTATTGTCTAATGTTTTAAAATACTACGAATACATATCTAATCATGGAACATATACATATGTAACAAGGATACACTAACAAAATCATTACGGAACGAAAGAGATAACAAAGGCGCCGTTATCAATGTGGAGGTAACACCTTTAACAAAAGTGGTACTCGATCATAGTAGGGGTCAAAATAAATAATTCCTCTTACACTAAAATTGGGTAGCAGATTTCAGGACCTCGCACAATTTGAACGGCGTAGATGAGTCTATTTGTATGTGCATGAGGTTAGCTGAGTATATTGTTTTATCAGTTATCAATCATTTGGTTTATAGCTACGGCTACCTGCACCTTCACCTGAAAAAGGGTCTCCTATTAAAGCTATTGCAAAAGTCCTGACATCTGATATATAAAAAGTATATAAAAATTATAACACAATAGCAATAATAAGAAAAAGAAGATAACAAAATATGAACCCATAAACCACAAACAATAACTAATTAAACCTGAGATACAAAGGAAGCTTTAAATTACATAAAACAACTACGGTACTTAATTTTATGCAACATTAAAGATATCGAGTTTTAAAAGTTACAATAAAACGTAATAACAAAGAGGTTTGGCATACTTTTGTTTTTAAAAATCGCCAGTAGTCACGGTTGCGTTTGCTAAGACTTCGGTGTTTCATGGTACAAGGTTACGATGGCTTAGACCCCGGCTAGGATATGGGGATTGTGTCTGAAAATGTGTGTGTGCATGTTTAACCCTGCAGTAGGCGCGTGACTGATCGTAACGCGTCTGGGCGCGAGGTTTATGCTTTTAATTATGATTATATTGGAATTAGCGTAAGTAATTTACATCAAAAGCACCAAGAAAGCATTGACAATGCAAAGCAATGTTTTTACAATAGGAAAGAGGTTCAGAGAACAACCATAGTAATAAAAATAGCATACCAGGCATTTTAATAGTAGAAAAAGAGACCATTCCATTCCATTATAGTTTTTATAATGTACATGCAATTTATATTTACTATCACAACTTAAAGTTAATTGAAAAAGCTGTAAGAACTTACAAACATTAATACTTTACATCACTCTGCTTTCATACAGTTAATACAAATGTCCTTCATGTGATCTTTGCATGCGTGTTTGTAACACTTTGAACAGAAATGCCGGGTAGATTTGTTGCGTTCTCTTGTGCAAATATACCAACGGCCAACATAGTTTTGATGCTTCTTATTTCTATAAGAAGCTGTGGAATTGTAGATGTGAATTCTATCTGTGGCTTCACAAGTTTCCATGACAAATTTTCAATGAACTGTCTTCGTTTGATTGGTTGGTACACAGTATTTGCTTTATAAATGCAAAGAACGTTAATTGCAGAAATATTTAGCAGGTCATAAAAATGACCATGGGCTAGCGGTGTGTATTATGCGCCACATTGTATTTTCGGCATAGCTGGTTCACTAAATCAACTCCAAATTTTTTCCCATTGTAACAATTAACAATTTCAGGTTTTCTTTGCATTCCTGTTTCTTCATCGAAAGCATCATCGTGATGAATGCTAGATATAACTAATACAGATTTATTTGTCTTAGTGCAATAGAATACTAAGGTACAGTCTTCTCTAAATCCAAAGAGAGATGAATTTTGTTCAGTTTTTCTATTTATTAAGAATTCTGGAGCAATCTCAACTTTATTCTTTCGAAGAGTGCCAGCATAAGTTAGTTTCTTTTCATGCAACAATTTTTCTACAGCCGCCATCGTGTTAAACTGTAAACAACATACAAATAATTTCATAGAAACAATAGTCTTGATAAAAAGTACAGTTATGCTAGAGTGATATGGATAACTAGACATATAAACTAAACATACAACACCTACCTATTGCACGTAAGATTAGGCGCGTAAGACAGCCGTCAATAATAAAAGCCTGTGTTACTTTCTAAAGCAACTGAAGTACTGATTGTGAAGACAAAAGCGCGTCTATTAGTTGCTAAGAAGCGGGAGTGCACGCGCAATGCAGAAGTTGAAGTAAAACAATTCGAAGCATAGGTGGTCTACATATGCAGACCACGAGCCTACTGCAGGGGTAATGATGTAAGGCAGAACAGTCAAGAACGACGATAAAACATGAATGAAAAACAAGGTGGGAGGAGGAAATTCCGGTTATTTAAACCACAAATGCCGTTTATACACATTAGAAGAAAAAAAAACTAAATCATGCATGCTACATGCATTCCTATATAAAGTATCTGCGTGTGGTATTTCGTTGTTTGATCATACAAGAAATTAAAAAATCAGGAAGAGATATGTTTCAATAAGAGAAAAATAAATAATTAATAGAAAGAAAATAAGAAAATAAATTATATTATCTAAATGGTATAGAAAAAACGACTGAGTAGACAATTCAAACCTAACATGGTCTAGTGGGTCGTAAGGCACGCATTTACTTGGTAGAAGCGTTCGCTTTTAAAGGCCTGAGTTACGCCAAATAATTTGTTCACATGATGCGGTGTAGCATTGAGCAATGAATATTGTGGTTTTTACTGCAGAAGATGTAAAATAGAATACTTCAAGAATTTGGGAGTGAAATGAGGCTAGAGCTCAGTGAAATTATAGAAAGATTCGTAGAAGGTGTTTCAAAATGTTCTAGACTCACAGTTTTGTACCCACAGAGATAGGAAACGTTTTCAATTTGTACTCTCTGAAAGGTAGGAACTACGTTACCTCTTTATATGACCTTCTAATGGCGTATTATATATGGGGCTGTAGACCTAATTTGTGCTGTTCGTATGTGAGAGCCTGCTCGTATCTCCTCAGTAAACAGTGCCGAAGGGCACGCCTGAACGCCGGCAGGGCTTGAAATGGTCCGCACTGTAGATTTACAGAGAGATAATGTGCAGCCATTTGAACATCTTTGCACATCAAAGGCCATATGGGATGGGACTCTCTTTACCATGGGAAGGCAATGTTTGGATGTGATGGTACCCGTTACTCAGGGTGTTTTGTTTCCATGTGGAATTAAGAAGGCGTTTCTGGCTGAATAACTTCAATCACACGCACTTTGTATTACTTCTATCAGCCTAACTCCAGCTGTGTGAACCCTACCATACAAACCTTTACCTATCCTGGTCTGTGTTCTGTATTCTGTGAACTGTTCATAATAACCTTATCGACACTTGGATATTTTATATTAGTATTACACATTCACATTTTGTGAATTTACTTGTCTCTTTCGCGAAATTCTACACGAAATGCAGGCATAAATGTTCCTTGAGAAACGATTAGGCATCAAGAAAAGGCAGGTCTCAACAAAATTTTGGCTTTCGTTTATAGTCTATTTTAATAGATATGTTTGTCGAACTTAGAAGAGCCGAGAAATTAGTATCTTCGTAGAAATTTGCCTATTATATATAGAAGGTCTGCTTCTTCAACGAGAGCATATTTCAGTCTATTTTCAAATAATGTACATATATACCTTATATATTATATATACCTCTACAAGGCATAAAATATCGACACCCATTTATTCTACTGTCTCATAATAATTAAAGTCTGTATGTAATATAACTTTTACTTATGAAAAGACTAATGACCATGATGAGTAAGAACGAGGTGTTGTAAAAGTCAAAGGACTCAAAATGAAATGATGAAGCAGAAATCGCTGAAGTAAAATTAACAAAGTATCAATTACAGTGCCATATACCAACAACCTCCTTAGCATTGTTCAAGATCAAATCAAGATGATGGGCAGGTTATACAGAAGTTGCAAACTTAATTACAAATATATTGGTGTCACAGCGATCAATTCATTTTGAATTACAGTTGATTCAAGTAAAACTGATTCTTTGGGAAAATGTGCTCTATCTGTCCCTGTTTAACTCTCATTTAGTTCCTCTCTCCCTCTTGATGCAAATCCGCAATGCAGAGTTAGCCAAAATGTGTCACAGAGAACAGCGGAATTCCAGCTATGATGAGGTCCTGGAATAGTTTAGATACTCGCACCTCTACGCCAACACATGTGACACTTCATTTAGTAGACGTTTAACATTCAAACGGTAGCCAGAAAATTTGATTTCAAAATTCAATACGTTTGAAGCATATGATGTAAATATTTAAAGGAATATTTCACTTTGCATAACAGAATAAGTGAAGTTTGGAATTTTTTGAATTCTGATACTTAATAGCATGTTTCCAACGTGATATACCGGTGTGTTTACTCAAATAACTGAAATAATAAGAAGATACCCACGAAAAACACCTTATTTCTAAGGCTCAATGTACGCTTTTTGGGTCACCCTGGATAGTGAAATATAGCTACAAAAGGCCTAAAACTCTAGAGGAACAAACATTTATAGAGAACATCATACACCATTTTCTGAGAGCAGGAAGCTTTTGGAGCAGATGTAAAAAGAAACAAAACATAACACGACTGTCACAGATCATTTTTACGTGTCAGCTGTATCATATATTCCCGTCATAAAATGCAAGAGAAAAGAATTATGCCTCACGTACACTTGCTGTCTCACATTTCCTGGTGGTAAAATCCGTTGACCTCTCTGACTCACACGAGGGTAGCCGTATTCGAAGAAATTTCAGCAAGTTTCGGAATTAAAGGCAGATATACCATCCTATGGAAGTGATTTAACCTCCAAATGCTTTTTACTGGGATACTTTGCTTCGGTCAAACCCTTTTACGCTCTCTGTTTATCTTTACGATCAAGGAAATACTGGATCAATTATTATGTAACTATCATTTGGTAACCCCTATGTATTATGTAGAGAACAGTTAATTACAATAACGGTAAGAGGTAAGAAATGGAGAAGAAAAGGGGCCAACATTTTTCCTTTATTTATTAAGCTTCTAAATGTTGAGTAAAGAGATTAGTTTTGTATACCGTGTACACTGCTGTACTCTGTCTTTATATAGTACCATCATTTAAGAAGTCTATAATAATAATAATTTTCGTTGTCTTATCATCATTGTCATCATGATCATTATCACTCTCACTTTTAATCAACCCATCATTAACTTTATCCCTTATTAATGATATTTATAGTCAACAAACTGGTTTATTCCGGTTTTGAAAACTATGAATAAGATTTAAGTTGCACAGCGAGAGAGAAAGAGAAAGATCGGGATCAAAACATATACCGAATGAGGGGAGGAGAGGCATGGAATTGCAGGATGGGGAAGAGAGTAGGAAAGGAATTTCCTTATTGAAAGCACTAACGCCAGCAGGCCTGAGGGTTTAATGATAAATACAAAATTGCTTATTTGTCATTTGTATTTTCAATTTTCAAGCGAAGTTCCACATCGCATTTAGTACTATAAAGTCTTTCACCTTTAAAGCTGAATGGATTATTGAAAGTTAGTGACATAGGTTTTATTTATCTGAAGTTAAAATTACTTTACAGAAAGGTGATGGAAGCAGTAAAATCACTACTTAAAATATGTCCAAAGTGCATAAAGCTGAATTAAATATCTGTCCTTTCAGAATATTAACTTGGCAACTCATGCAAACGAGGTTCGAAATTGGATTTTGGCGTATATCAACTGTTTAGGTGCATATTCGTGGATAAAGACCAATACTAGAGAAATCAATTACTTGTTTTCAAAGGAACTCGATTCTTTTCAGAGGAAAGCATAACTTGTTTATACACTTTTTATACAGTAGCTTTGAAACATCCGTATTTTTGTGCTTACATAATGGATGAGTAGAAATGGCGTCTGTGAAAATATTTTCAGTAAAACTAAAGTATAATCCGTGGAATAATGGCATATTCATGGATCAACATGATTTTTAAACGAACATGCAAAAATAGGACATAATCCTTTTATGGAGACGATGATGACTTTATTATTGCTTTATTTTTTGACAACTTGACATCCTCCTTCAAGTCGCGAGGAATTGCTTATTATTAATGACTTCAAATGACTTACATTATTTTACAAGCGCATACACTTTTGCAAGTACACCTCAGAACCCATTATCAAAACATTACATCTAACATTCCAAAGTCTTTATATGACAAAAAATGTGAATAATAGACTTATTGGTATCTACCTCATACCAAGAAACTTCTAAAATCTACTGAAAGAACTGAATGTTTACTTCAAGAGACTACATTTTAAATTATTTCAGCACTTATAAAATGTCTCTCTTTATAAGTAATTAAAAGTATATTTTTTGACCTTGCAGCTTTTTTATGTATTTACTCCTCCTTGAATACATTTCAAAGTACATATCTCTTTTAATTGTTCAATTGCTTAATTTAATCAAGAGCTTAATGGTTAATAGATATTATTTTGTACTGAGTAATAAATTTTATATACATTTACAACGTATATTAATGTATGAGTGTAAAAATGGTTTTCAAGCCTTCTGACCTCCATAGCTAGTTTACCGTCATTTAAAATAATTCATCTGTTCTGATGCTCAAATCCTCTTTAAATAACTACGCCAAAGGTATTTTGTAAGTATTTGATTAGTCAGTCTTCACATAGTGTTAATATTTTATTCTATATAATCCGCTGTTAATGCGTTATGTTAATCACTTCGATATTTATAATTTAACTGTTAACAAGATCATTTTAATATTGTTCTGGAATACTTTGTGACATACCTACTGTGATTTCCTTATGAACATTTCGTCATGTTATTTACGCATTTCTATGCATGATTACTATTTTGAAATCAAAATCAAAATCGCAACCTTTACCAACAGAAATGAAATAACTAAAAGACAACCTTTACTTAAGAGTATATAAAAATTTGAGTTTCTACATAAAAAATCAAGCAAATGGTTTAGTACTTTTGGTTTTAAAATAAATTCTGAAAAAATATTCTATATGTTGTGAAAAGTCTCTTTCTGATACGAAAAGCTGCATCCCACAGCTTTAAAGCAGGCATGACAATAACACATCGTATTTACAGCTCATGTCAAAACGATACTAAAGTTGTAAAAAAAACATAAAGTTATAGGTCACTTAATAATTTCACTTTGGACACAGCCAAAAATTAATATTTTCATTGTTTCAAAGTTCACATTCTTTGAAATCATTCCAGTTTTTTTTATCAAAACCTCTAAATTTGTTTCTACCATGATTCACAACCTCCTAAACTGTCAATGCAACTCAGCTTGTAGCCAGTTATGAAATATGTGTTTCTCGCGGGGTACCTAAGGGAAGTGTGTTAACCTTTTTCTTCGTTCTCCCTTCTCCAGTCACTATATTTCAAAGTTATTTATAGCCAGTGTCACATTTGTCATCCAGAAAATTCGTGTTCACCTTATGATTGGTGTAGTGTATTTCAAACCTAATTACAAAATAACAAATATCCAGAAACTTTGGAATTGGTGTAAGAAAGTTAGTGCGCTTTGTTCCAAAGGATAAAATAACAGTAATTTAAAAGAGAAAGCTAAACGTTACATTTCTAATTAAAAATCAGACAGTTGAGTAAGCAGTATTACAGTTGTTTGGGCTGTGTTTCAAAATTCAAAAGCAGAATAGCAATAGTAGGAGAAGATCGTATTACAAAAATGGAATGTGGCACACTGAAATAATAATTAAGAAAAGTATTACTGAAATTATTTGTAAGAACAAGCATAATATTTGGTAAGGGAGACAGAAACATGTTCTGGGGCGTTTGAAATATGGGTATTGACGTGAACATAACCGAATTGGGCAGTAAAGATAAGAAACTGTGATAAATTTGTGACAAAAACGCTTCCATCCTAAATTTGTTCCCTAATTCTAATTTCAATTCATGTAAATGTCCACCACTTTCATACTGTATGCGCTTACGGGCGTTGTTCACTACCAAGCAATAATAATCATAATTAAAACGATGAAGATGATTATAACAATGATAATGATGATTACAATTATGATTATGATGATGATAACCTAATCTGTTTCAAAAAGGTGAAAGAAGAATCACGATGAAATTGACCAGGAGGAGAAATGTTCTGGATGTAGAGAAGCTATTAGCTAAAAGAATTTCTGGGAGGAATTGTTATTGGAAGTAGGGCTCGAGGCTGAAGAAACTATCATATTACAAATAAGAATAATATGAATGGCTTTATGCGGAAACAAATCAGAAAACGTAAAATAGGAAAACTTTGAAGTACACTGGATTTGAAATATACAGTCCCACGTTGGTCTGAAATCTGCCATTAAAACTGTTAGTAAGTTCACATGCTCTTCCTTTCTCCGTTTAGGTTTGTTTACTTATTGATATATTCTCTATTGAACCATTAACAGCAGATAGGTGAACAAGGATGATAACTAGAGCCCGGATTTATTGAGCAAAATGCTTATAAATCCTTTTTTATTGGCTGAAATACGGAATCTGCTTTCTTATTCTATAACTTTTAATTAAAATAGATTACTTTATCCAAATCATATAAACTTAAATGTAAATTTTCACTCCTAACTATAATTTTATCATTCAGGTGGTTTACATCGTCTCGCTGAAACATTTTTTTTTTTTTTTGTAATTTACGTCCTCCAACGTTGTCATATCGGACGATGAATGGAATGGGTGAAATGGTGCTCAAATGAGCCCAGGGCCCATAGAGCTTAGAGTTTCCCGACATTCGTATTTCAGGATAAGGGAAAATCTCGGAAAACCTTATCCAGGTAACTCACCCTGACCGAGATTTGAACTCGGGACCTCTTGAACGTGAGCTGAAACATTTAGGAGCTTATAGATAGAAAGACGTGGTTCTTCTTGCCCCTAATGTAAAGAAAGTGTTTTTACTTTGGCCGATTACAGTTAAAAATTTCATGAAGTCCTTCCAAATCGGTCTTTACCTCCTCAGCCACTTTTAACTCCATGGGTTTCTTGGTTAAATACGGTGTCATACGTACGCAGAACATCTCAATGAATCCAAAGCATTGTTGTTCTTAGATGCAGAAGGTGTAACGAGCATTGCCACAGTACAGGAATGATTTGCTAGTATTGGTATCCATAACCGATTCTCCAAAATACCTGCTATTATAATATAGTTGGAAGCTAAAACTTCCTTTGAGAAATTCAGTAAGGTATTAATGAAAATTCCTGGGTACGAAACACTGTAGAATTTCTAATAACCTTTCTGATACAGAAAGTATAAGAACTTACTCAAGAAGAAATGTGGTGTTTTGCACATGTTCCAGTAACGTCATGTAACGACCATTTGATTGTGCTTACAAATCTGGGCTCTAATGATAACCGATACATTTAAAATTAATGTGAATTTGGTCATTGATGGTGTATGTTAAAATACTAAAAATATTCTATTTCAACAATCTACCAAACACTTGTAGCTAATATTCTTGGAAATATTACATTCAGGAACAAATCCTCTGATCAAAATAGGTTTTAACATTTTTGTATTTATAATTTAATAATAAATTAATAATTGCCTAGCTCACAACTTCTTCTTTGCAAACTAATCATCAATAATTTATAGGAGATGCTGGCAAAAGAGACCGTGTGGACCATTTAGATCTGACTTTAGCCACCATAGCTTCCTACGCCTCTGATTTGGAGGGAAACCAGTTATGTTTGTAAATAAAGTTAACTTCTCGGACTACTCTTTCAAATGTTGAATTTTTTTGCACAATTTAAACTTTCCATTCTTCAGTGTGAACATATAGCAATTTCATCTCAAACACAATATAGTTAATTACACGTAATTAAGCTATTCCATTTTCAGGAGCCGCCAATCATTTAAATTTGAGCAACCGGAGAGCAAACTCCATTCCCCAGGATGTTGTTTATCATATCCGAGGAAAGTGATATAATCAAGTTGTAAAATCAAATATAATGCAAGTGCCAGGGCATCTTATTTGAGTAATCCGATCCTACAGTTTAAGTGTATATTAATTTGCAAGTATATTTGTATTATATTTTGTTTATTGCGGCATAGAAGGTCTTATTCTGTCAGTAGTTCAATTTACTAAGAAAAATCAACTGAGAAGGAACATTTAGTACCCCATACAAATAAATATGGAAATCTTCCGCCAAGATGATACGTCACTGTACCCGCGCAGGAAAGCACGCGTAGCACTGGAAAGCAATTCCCAGATTTCTAACTGGAGGAGGTGTTTGTAGGGGAAATGGAAGGAAGAGTTGGGGAAGGGTAAGGGATACACAGATATGTTCAATGATGCAGGAGGATATTTTAAGATGAAAACTGAAATTGGAATGCGAGATCCGTTGGCACCAGCAGGTACAAATCAGGAAGTATGGTCACAGTTGTGAATCACTTTCATCCCCTCTCTACATTCTGTTACCCTAGATTTACTTCTTGTTTCCTTTCGGTGCCCCAATCGTTGGGTCTCAACTTTAATCGTACAGTCTCCTGGATGTCTGTTACAACGAATGCCCTTGTAGATCGAATGGCGCCAAACTGTGAGACGAAATCTGGAATAGGTATATGAAACACTGATGCACCAAAATATATTTTAGATTTTCTTTTATCTTATCTTACCTGACAAACTAGGAATATGTTTCTATCATTTCAGCAAAAGGGGAATTTATTCTTTCTCCCCGGATTGCATACTAAAGTTAATATGATTAACAAAATAGTGTGGCAAGAAGATGGAACCCATTTTTATTTAAGTTCTGTCCCGAGTTCAACTTTTGACCATAAATAGGTTTTCATTTATTTATACCATTATATGGGTTTAATTTCTTCCAAATCATTACCTATGGGATTTGAATGTCGAGAGCATTTGTACTCCCTACAGTAAAACACCCGCATATATGTATTGTTTACATGTTATTACTAATAATATCCACCACGTTGTTATAGGTAATCTCCACTATTGTTTACCTCATGTCAATACATATCGATATGGAACTGAAGAGCTTTAGCTAGGATTCCACAATGAATCGCTCTGAATGTGGGATGTGATTGCACCATCATAGAAACTAGGAATACAATGTGGGAGCACAAATCACAAGAGGATTATTGCACTCGCGTTCATCGGATCACTTCTAAATGGTAGTGTACTAGTTCCTGAAACCTATTGTGTTGTTTCTGATACAGCGAGGCCTTTCATAGTAACACTTGAGATCTACACTTTTCCTTTTGAATGAACATAGAAATGGGAAACCGTGTACCTCAAAGCTTACAGTCCAATCTGGCATCTTAAATATCATAAGAACAAAAAACAGGAGAGCATCAATGCAGGTTGTTACTATAGGTATGAGCGTGGTCTGCTCATCAAACATTTCACATAATAAATTCTTTGGAAGGTAAATAATAGCTGATAAAAGGGCATCTATTATTGCAGTGCGGCTCACAGCAGATGATGATGATGGAGCGATACACGTATTTCTCGGTATTCGATACTCGATAGAGAACACAATACTTTATAAAAGGCAGTAAAGAGGATTGCTTGTTCACTGAATTTTGTTTCGTGTATATAAACTCTTGTTAACTCGTAATTTTGGTTTTACTAATCATTTTCATGTCACGAAATCATGTTCTGACAACGATGGAAGACATATATCGTTATTTTAATGAAAGCTCTATAAACTTCATTTTGTATATTAATGTAACCTTCTTCTTCTTCTTCTTCTTCTTCTTCTTCTTCTTCTTCTTCTTCTTCTTCTTCTTCTTCTTCTTCTTCTTCTTCTTCTTCTTCTTCTTCTTCTTCTTCTTCTTCTTCTTCTTCTTCTTCTTCTTCTTCTTCTTCTTCTTCTTCTTCTTCTTCTTCTTCTTCTTCTTCTTCTTCTTCTTCTTCTTCTTCTTCTTTAAGTGCCCACTTATACCACTACGTGGTGTGAGGGTATTCTGTTCCTTTCCTTGTGGGTCCTTGGTCCCCAGGGATCGTGCAAGCCTGCAGGGGGAAGGGGGTCTAGTTTAACAGTCGCCACCGGAGTGTTTCAAATTCTACCTCTTAAGGATTCTAACCTCTGTCTCCCATATGGTATGACCACTCTTAGTATACTCCCACCCCATCCTTCCCTCTTTGGGTTGCTACTCTCCTCCAAGCCTTGCTATACAGTCATACAATTAACCGTAACGTAAACATAATCTTGGTCCATTATTACTTGCTGACTCAGAAATTCCTTCAACACAATCTTTGCTTCTTTGTTTTCTAAAGTGTTTTGTCAAGCGTCAAGAGAATGTTCCTTTACTTTCCCGTCCCCTTCCCATCCTACTGTCAGGTCATTTACGCCCGAACTGCTAACCTGTAAATGTTACGCTGGTGTAAATAATTTAAGAACGAAACGTTTAACTTAGGTTCAAGGAATTGATGGCCATCATAATATTGCATCCATTTCCATGATACTGATGATTACATGATTAGAAACCGAATCATGTTAATGATTTCTTTATGTGTATCGCCATATTTTAATATGATAATTCAAACTGACTATCTGGAAGACCTTTTTGGTGGGGGGACGTTTGGATTCTATTGGAACTTTTAAGCAGGAACAGATTCGGAACGGTTCCATCCTCCCTATCCCTACAATATGAGATACAGCAAATATAGGTGGTATGAAATATTATGGCTCTTATAACGATTATTTTTTACTTAAACACTTACAACGTTCTCAGCTTCCTGTGTACCAGATAAGAATTGTAATTGGTTGACAGAGAGTGCTTATCATGATTAACACAGGTAAGATAGCAGAGAAGCTAATTGGTCTATGCCTAAGGTTTGTGGAGCAGTTTTAACAACAATTGCAGAAATCCGTTTTGTAATTAAAGTTCGCATTTCTTATTCTTTTTAGTACTGGCGTATAGTTAAAGAGCAGTCATGGACTGAATCTATCTATTTTACGAGGTAAAGGCTGGATATCGTGAAGCATCTCAAGTGTATACAGCGACACCATCTACATCAAGCCCGGCAGCGAGAACGACATTATGTATTCATGTGCCTCTAGTGCAGAGCAATAAAGGTCAACGCAACATAAGGCTGCGGTACACAGGTTGCTCATTACTCTCTCCTTGCCCGAGGCAGGATTCTAACCCACGATGCCGTCAGTACCATCCACTGAACTTTGTGTTCGTGATCACCGGAAGCGTTTAACGTCCAAGGTGAACCTTGACTTCACAATCAGGCATTTGCTAATCGTCTCCACGTCCATTGTGACTGGCTTGTGTATTTAAAAACATATTTAAATTCATTTTCATTTGCTTCTCCTGCTCTTGATTGAAAAAAGTGAACTGATGGGTCTGGGTTTTAAGGTTCTGTCATACTACCCTTGAAAGTCCCAAACATCTTCCTCTAGGACTATATTTTGTTATCTAGTTGTTGGTTGGTTTGCCACTGGTTCAGTCCGCCTGTTACCAGCCTCTTTTAAGACTTTGGACTTTCCGACTAAGTAATGGCCTCGGGGCTCAAAGTCACCACCGTACTTTACCCTGCCAGCAATCACCTATTCCCCGTTGCCCTCCCTCACACAGATATATAGAAATAAAACTGCGTTAAAAAAAAAGTGATAGGTCCTGTATTACACAGGCTTAAACATGCAAACTTAGGTAATGTACTTTTGTGAAATATAACATATTCCCGAAAGTCGAAATAATAATAATAAATAATAATAATTAATAATAATAATTAATAATAATAATAATAATTAATAATAATAATAATTAATAATAATAATAATTAATAATAATAATAATAATAATAATAATAATAATAATAATAATAATAATAATAATAATAATAATAATAATAATAATAATAATAATAATAATAATAATAATAATAATAATAATAATAATAATAATAATAATAATAATAATAATAATAATAATAATAATAATAATAATAATAATAATAATAATAATAGTAATAATAATCATAATAATCATAATAATCATAGCATTTGTGACGGTTTGCATACTTCCTACAATGAAAAGAACTACGGTGAACTTTAGACTGACCTTTCTTCGGATTTATAATTTTAAATACCTGCACTGTTGCTTACGGTGCAATTTTTAGTTATTATTCTAAAACTTGGTAGAAATTTAATCCAATGGAGTTAGTGCAAACAGTATAATCGCTCTTTCACTCAGCCTCAGAAAATTGCGTTCATTATCTAATTATTATTTGAATGAAAGATGAGAACTGAAATGTCCGATTAAATAACTGTGATCAAAATGTATTGATGTGTCTTAATTACACCGAAAATATCTTATATCTTTACACACTATTACATTAATTTGCTGTATCAATTACAGTGAATATTTCAGTTGTGTTTAGTGGTTTAAAAATAATGCTTACTAATTTAATTCACAATTTGTGTTAAGCCTATAGGTAGAATTTAAGGTAATTTTGTCTTCTTGAAGTTATTTAATTTGTGATTTGTATAGGAATTCAAATAGACATTTACTGTAAATGTTATGTATTTACATGTTCAGACGACCCATGAACGTTAAAGATGTCATCTCAGAGCAGTGCAATTTAAAGCTACACTATATAAGCATATAAAATAAATCCATAAAGTTGTGGGGGTGTAGGGATTAGCAAATGCCAAAGTTTGGTAAAGAATGTGACTTAACAGTTTATTTTATATCGTCATAAACTAATTTGAAATAATATGCATTTAACTATAAACTCGTTACCGAAAGCTACAGCTCTAAATTGCCTATGCACAACTACAAGCATCAACACAAGATAGATCAGTCCACCTGTACACCTTCAAATGTGGGTATTTGGAAGGATAGACTTACAATTGTTTTGTTTACATCGGACGAGAATTACTAACAATGTCAGATCGAACATTATTTCTGTACATACGGCATTCACTTCTAGGTATAAACATTCAAACCAAACAATGATTAAGAATTGAAAACAAGTTTTTAACCTTTTACTGTAGGAAAACACATTTCTCTGAATTAAAGTACAATAGTGCAATGTTATTTCATTGACATAATAAATTTAATGACATAAGATAAATGCAGAAGGTGCTTCTAAAGGTGTAATACATATATTATTTGTTCAAGCCCAAGAGTCTATGGGAATTTTCAGCTAGAAAGAATGGCGTGATAACACAGAGATGAAATTAAAAGTTACTACAAATTGTACTTGTTACTTTCTTATTGGGGAAATACTGCCATTCAAAGACTGCGTCCGAATGTGGGAAAATTTTCGCAATCTTTGAAAATTACTGGAATGTTCCCCGGCTAAGTCAAAATATATAAAGTCCAGCTGGGGAAGTTCCCTGTCCTAAAAAATGAGGTTCAATACTCATTTGCTTAAAATTAAAACACATACAAATAAGGAATACATATAAATTTTATAGTACTATCGTGATCGACAGTGTGATTCCCTGATTAAGATTATGTTCCTCACAAAAATTTGTTTATGCACACTTTTTGTCCATTTTGTTTGTTCGTATGCCTAAATACAATTACATTTCTGTCAATGCGGTTGTTCAAGGTGAAGATATATTATACTATGAGTCTTATAATAACGTAGTTCTAACTAGAAATGGCTTCTCACTGAAATAGCCACCGAATTTAACCCATTCTGATTCGTTCTTTACTTTGCCTACTATCCGAAGAGTGTGTATTTGATTGGAAACCTATTACCGCAAAAATCCAACTAACCCTCACCGCTCGAACTTGGAGGAGAAAGGAGAATAATAATATGGAGTTTTACAAAATGACATGCCTAAACTATAGCAACAAACATATGTACAGGAAACACACTAAGTTAGGTAATGAAAGACAACTGTGCTTATGAAATGATAACCGATGCCATATTACAATATTAATTGGGCTCTACCCCAGAACCTAATTTTATAAATCTGATCCTATTCTTTTCGTGGGGGGCTTTAATATCACCTGTGATGCTTTAAGTCAATTAAAAACGTCAAGCAGGCATACGCGATTCATAGAGCAATGTAAATAAGTATTTCGTTTTCTACATTATTGAGTTATTAAGGTTCTTGCACATTCCACCTGTAATTTATATTTAACATCACACTCTCAGTGTCCACGTTTATTTATCTCCACCTCTTTCTTTTTCAACTTAATTCTGTAATGGGGAGCCATATGTTGATACGTGAAAAAGGTAAGGCATCACATATAAGGTTTTGGCTGTTACCAATTCTGTTTACCAATCAAATATAAGGGTAATTTTGCGACTGTATTTCTCTACTTAAAATCGCTTATGAGCTTTGTCAGGTTCAAGGTTACCACAAAAAATGTGTACTGTTTAACGCCCGCTTTTACTACATACGGCACCGCAGGCGATGACACTGATGATACACGAGATGAATATGCAGCACCAGTGGAATGAGATGGCGGGGGAAACCGGAGATCCCGGAGAAAACCCGCCCCAGCGCCGTGTTGTCCACCACAAATCTCACTTTGCGGTCGCCTGGGATCGATCCCGGGCCGTGAGAGCCAAGCGATCTAACCACTGAGCCACGGCGCGGCCTCAAGGTTACCACAGAAGCAACACATAAAAGCAACAACAAAAGTGCTCATATCAGCTTATGGCTTCCCGTCACAGAATTATGGTAATGAACTATATTCTTTAGTTTAATAAAGACAAAGGCATTTGATATAACACTAGGAGTGTGCTGCAAACACATACACACTTAAAGCAGCCATGACATAGCACTTTGGCAAATGCGTTTTAGGTAGAGGAAATTCCTATTCCTTGTTGGAAATTGTGGATGATTAAACACAGCTAATATAACTTAACTCCGAAAAATGACAAGAAATTGTATATTTATTGGATCATTGTCAAAAATAAAAACGAATGGAACCTAGCAGAAAGAGAGAGAGAGCTATGTTCTTGTCACCCATGATGCAATACTTGTGTCTCGACGTCATAATTGGAAATTTTGTGTACCATTGAAGATCATTGTGAGGAAGAAACTAGTTGGAAATATTTCATGAGAGGTGCTGAAGCATTCTCCATGGCTACAATATATAAGATATCGTGAGTTAGCCTTAATCTCTCAAGATAAAAGGATCCCTCAGGGGGTTATGGTTTCGTGGTGTGCAGGCAATGATCGTAGCAGCGGGGCCTCTCAGCATCCCTGTTCACAAAAGCATTTGCTCGACCAATAGCATCCGTCTGCCCAACGGCCAGTGTTCGGGTACACAAGGCGAATTAATTAACCATACCGTGGTGAGGATTTTTGAAACAAGAGATACCTTTGATAACTGTATTTACATTTTAGAACAGGGATCACAGAGATTCCGATAGCTAGAAAGATATTTGCTGCTGCAAAATATATGAAACAATGCTTAGTAACTTCAATTAAGCAAACCCGGCGCTGCGCGATGGATATTTTCGTGCCCTGATCGATCATAGCTCAGTTTCATCAATTTAAGGCAAGTAAAAGAATAAAATAAAGAAGCCCTTGAGATAAACTGAGTGGTCTCACGTTCAATATAAGATGGAACGCTGAGAACCATAGCAAATAAAGACGTTCATAAATTTAACCCAACTTCATTTCAGATAAATAATAGTTTAGACAAATAATATTTTGTTGCCTTTAAGCCTGTTACAACAATAAACAATATTCCATATTACGCAAATTTACGCATGAGAGCGTATAAGATTTAAAATAAGAAATACAGTTTAATAAAAACATTACAGTACACAGTATGGACGGTAAACAACGTAAGCTTTTAGCAATCACTTTGTTAAATGACTAAAAAATCTGACGTATTGCATTTAACACAAACTATTTCTGCAAACCTTTATTCCTATATATACTTCTTGTTCACGGAAATAAGCATTTGCAAAAATTACATAATTTTTAATTTTCTTGTAAGTGCAAGAGGAATGTGGCCATAGGCAAGTTTTAAGCTATAGACAAATAGTTTAGGAGTTCAGTTGGTTATATGTGATAGAATTAAAATTCTCTCCCTTTCATCGTCAAGACAGAAGAAAATCCTATTTGTGAGTAGCATAAGTATTGAGAATTTAAACAAATAAGATATGTTTAGGAACTTGCATCGAAATTTAATACAAATTACATGTTTTAACAATACGTATGTATATGTTTCTATAGTAAGATTCTATCAATTACGGTTTACCAATTATGCAAAATCCATTGAAAATTAAAGGGACTTATGAGGAAATTCGAAGAAAATTCAATATATACATTTAATTTGGCAAAAAATATGTTATATTTTATTCGGAACCATTTCATATTCTGCAGAATCAAAATTTTCGAAAATCTGTCTATACAATGGGTAGGCCTATGTGGAGAATTTCTTGAAAACCACCGTGATGCATCATATTCTTAGCTTGAATATCACATTTAATATTTACTCTAATTTTCGTTTTTGAAGCTTTACACAGACAGGGAGACATATAGACACATACACAGATCATTCTCTAAAATTTTTCTTATTTTTTGATTCAGGGAACTCTCGAATGTGTTCTTACGGTGAAATTTGGTGCCAAATTTTCGGGCGGATAAACAAAATTTCCCTTACTATTAGTATGTAGTAGAGGAAGCAATAAAATGCATGACCACATTATTTTCTTACTTCAAAATATTCATGGAAAATAACATATGTCAGTATATAGTAGTCGGCCACGATATGAACCCATTTTTAGGTCAAAAACAAAATAGTTACGGAACAAGTGGGGGAGGTATCGAATACTGTGTCAAGTAAAGAAAACTTCTACAGTCCAGAGTTGCATTTACTGCTCAGCACAGGCTTGCAAAAATGACTTTGCTTCTGCATATTAACACTATCGCCTTTCACTTCACTTCCTTCGGATTCCTAGTCTAAATAATGTTACAGATTTTGAACAAAACAGAGGCTACCTCCTCATACTGTGGTCGAATAGTAGTGATTACAAAAACTACGTTATTAAAGTCCAATAGAGCTGAAAGGTTTTGTGAATTTAAAATTTCAAGGCCTTATGTTTTGAAGCTATCAATCCTCGAGTATTATATAGAATTCTTAGACGGAACAGATCGAGGAAACAATTCTTACTTAGCGCTTATACTCGATTCTTCGCCGTAACTTGTCCGTTACTGAAATTGGTCTTTGACATCCGATGTGATTTGTGACTTCTATGTATTCTTCTTGTAGGAAGTACTGCCAGTTAATATGCCTGAAACAAGTGTACTTTCTCTTTCAATGGATGTGCACATTGTAGTATTTGCACATTATTTTTGCTGCACGTGTGATGTATATCAGAAGGAAGCTGTTTTCTATTTAGAAACTTTTAAAATCATTTTCAGCGATCCAGGGCAGAGCAATCACAAATTGATGAGTCGATACGTGCAAAAATTTGAAGCCATTACAAAATTTCTACACCCCAGTTCGTTTTCATTATTCCTAATTGAAGAAACAAACAAAGTCAAACTGAGATTAAGGGGAGCTTGAAGGATACATTATACTCGTGTAAAGTTTCTCATCGTCAGATCAGAAACAAGTTTTACCCGGAGTTGCAGATATTATGTCGTTTTCCCCTATAAATTCATGTCAAATAATGTTGTATACACTATTTATGAAACAGTATAATGTTGGTGCAATTCAAGCAAAATATAACACCTAAATGACAATTTTCCTTTAATTTGACTGCTAGAACAGTCATCGAAAGAAATTTACACTGATATACAGAGCATTCATTATATTGCGAGGCCACAAATCATGTATATGTGTACTTCGTGCTATATCTACTGCACTGAGAGAGAGGTGTTAAATTATAAAAACACGTCGCTGTACAGCTGCCCCATCAGAACAAACAAATGCCTCGCGCTATGCTTACTCTGTTTCCACGCACAACCGCTTCGCACTACTAGAAGACAACACAGCCATGGACGAGACAAGCAACTCCGAGACACCTAAGGAAAAAGTTCCACCAATTTGCTTGCGCAACATTGGTAACTATCAACTTCTATTACAAGATCTAAAAAATAATGTTACCTCTGAATTTCACACAGAGCTTCGCGGGTCTATCCTTAAGGTTCATCCCTCTACTTCTGACGATTTCCGTAAACTTACTACATACTTCAGCTCCATACAACAGGAATACTACACTTACAGAAATCCGACAGATAAGCTTTTCTCGGTAATTATCCGAGACATCCCTCCTTCGCTCACTGATAAGGAAATCTATGACGAACTGTGCTTACAGAACTACCCAGTGCGGAAGGTCACTCGACCTATGAATCGGTCGAAACAACCCATTCCTCTCTGTGCGGTGGAATTGTTAAACAGCGATGATGGTAAAGCCATACTCAACCTAACTCGCCTGTTCTACAGTGTTGTTAAGGTGGAACATCGCCGTCGTAACACTGACATACCGCAATGCACCCGCTGTCAGAATTACGGTCACACAAAGAACTATTGTCAGCTGACCCCGAGGTGTGTTCGCTGTCTAGAAAATCATCACTTCTCACAGTGCACTAAACCGAGAGACACTCCAGCTCAGTGTGTTCATTGTCATGAAAACCATCCAGCTAACTACCGAGGTTGTCGGCATTATTTAGAACTGAAATTCAGAACACAAAATAGCAACACAAGGCAACAGCCTGGGAATTCTCATCGCTCCCGTCCCCTACAACAATCAGACAATCCTGCACAGCAACCATTACAACCCCCAGCTGCATCACCAGTACCTTCAAATTCTTCACCAGCAACTTATGCCAGTGTAACTTCTGCTTCCTCGACGAGGCGTACTACTGCACAACAAGATCCCTCTGACTCTTCATCTCTCTCGGCTCTGCTAATTAGCCTGTTCACTCAACTTCTAAATTCTTTATCCACGTTCCTCACTCCTCTCTTACCGCAATTTACACAATGTTTCCAAAACGCTGTTCTAACTACTTTCCGCAATGGTGGCGTGTAATAGGCCATCTCTTTCATCACTCACTCTCCTGAACTGGAACGCTAATGGCATACGCACTAAACGTGCCTCCTTCGCTGCCTTTCTCAGCTTGCACAGTATAGATGCTGCCTGTATCACCGAGACTCATCTTCTCCCGAATGAACGTTTCTCCGTTCCAGGCTACAGGATTTATAGATTTGATCGGAATGCACCTACCGCCTCTGGGGGAGTAGCTGTGCTAGTTAAACGTTCTCTGACTCATCATGAAATATTCCTACCTGTGATTCCCGGTTTTGAGGTAGTGGGCGTTAAACTCTCGCTTCGCGATAGCAACGATCTCGTTCTAATGAGTGCTTACAAGCCCCCAAATAGTAAGCTTAGTACTCACTATTTCTCTTTCCTTTTCCCAGCAGAAAGCTGCACTCTCTTGCTAGGGGATTTGAACTCGAAGCACACTTCTTGGGGCTGTAGAGTCACAAACCCGAATGGACGGCGTCTGTTTGACACTATTAATGCCACTGGTCTTCACATACTGGCTCCCACAGAACCGACTTACTATTCTGGCAACCCACAGGTAGCTCCTGACATTTTGGACATTGGGGTACATCGTAATATACGATTACCTGCATCGATTTCTGCACTGCCAGCGCTCGATTCCGATCACTGTCCAGTGTTGGTCACATTTAACCTCACTCCTGATATTTTGCCACAAATCCCGCGACTCATCGATGGTTTTGTCAACTGGGACATCTTTCGCACACACCTGGATGCTGCACTCCACACCTCTTATCAACTGGGTAATGCGGATGCCATTGACACTGCCGTTCACCATTTTACCTCTGCGCTCTCTTCCAGTGTACGATCCTCTACTGTCCGCAGTCCTCAACCTCACCATTTCCCCTCCTTGCCTATCCATATTACTCAACTCATCCAAGAGAAACATCGCATCCGTCGATTGTGGCAACGTCAGCGTCTACCCTGGCTGCGCCAAAGATTAAATAGTCTCATTCGACAAGTACGGACCGCACTAGAGCAACACCGATTTCAGGAGTACCAGCGACAATTAGCCACTATCCGTCCCGGAGATCATACCTTATGGAACATCACTAAGAGGATTCTCCGAGAGCCGACAGTGATTCCACCTCTTCAGGTTGATGGGACCCTTTTGAGTGACTCTGCTGCCAAGTGTGACGCTCTAGCTACTCACTACGAGCGTACATTCACGCCTAACACCTGTCTTGACTCTAATATTCCCTCTTCCGTGGACAGGGAGCTCCTTGAGTACCAACTTCGTCCTACAGCGCACAACAGAATTTCGTTCACTACTCCACGTGAATTGTCCCGCTTTATTCATCGTCTTCCCGTTAAAAAGTCTCCCGGTCATGACCTTATCCCTAACGTTGTGCTGAAGAATTTGACAAACAAAGCCCTAGCTTATTTATCATCAATCTTCAATGCTGCTCTGCGCATTGGTCATTTTCCATCTACATGGAAACATGCGGAAATTATAGTCTTCCACAAGCCCAACAAGCCAAAAAATCTTCCCTCAAGTTACAGACCAATCAGCTTATTACCTACACTTTCTAAGCTTTTTGAAAAGATTATTCATCAACGTATTTCTCATTTTTTGATCCATAATCAGATAATTCCGTCTTTTCAGTTTGGCTTTCGCCCGAAGCATGCTACCACTCACCAATTGCTCAGAATCACGCAGTCTATTATTCAAGGTTTCGAAAACAGGCAATACACCGTAGCAGCATTCCTAGATATCGCCCAGGCATTCGACAAGGTGTGGCACAGTGGACTACTACTTAAAGCATATCGCATTGGTCTCCCTTATTATCTGATACAAATCATAGCAAGTTTTCTCACCAATAGAACCTTTGTGGTGCGCATTGCTGGTTTCACATCCACCCGACGGCCTATTTTAGCAGGTGTACCTCAAGGTTCAGTACTTGCACCACTCCTCTTTAATATATTCACTTATGATCTTCCTGATATAGCTCCAGTTTGTACGGCGTTATACGCAGATGATACTGCTCTCTATTATTCTCACGCCAATATTCTTCATGCCATTCAGAAACTGCAAATTGCCCTAGATCAATTAGCTCATTGGTTCTCTCACTGGCGCATTTCCCTCAATACTAACAAGACAGAGGTTAAGATATTCTCTTTACGACCTTATAGGGATCCTCCTTCACTACGGCTGCTGGGGGAACCGCTCTCATGGTTACCAAGCAATGTGCCAGTGAAATACCTTGGGGTGTTACTGGACACCCGACTTACTTGGAACGCCCACATCTGTCGGTCTGTTACGCTTGCGTTTGCCCGACTATCAAAACTGTACCCTCTACTCAACAGGCGCACTTCACTTGGTTATGAATCCTCCCTGCTTCTTTACACATCTCTAGTCCGTCCTATTTTTACCTATGCAGCTCCAGTCTGGGGTGGCACCTGTAAGACTAATCTCCGCCGACTGCAGGTACTACAAAACAGGGTGCTTCGTACAGTTACAAACGCTCCATGGTTCATCCGAAACCAGCAGCTTCATCATGAGTTTGGTCTTTTACCCGTTCACCAATACATCCGACGCCTGGCACGTCCATTCTTTTACCATCTCCAGGAGGTCCCTGGAGCTGTTACGTACCGTCTCGGCTGTCGCACTCGCCAGCCAACTCGCCTGAAGCGCAGACTGCCCCAAGATCTTCTCCTGAGTGACGTCTCCAGCACAGACTCAGACACGTGATTACTACCATAAGACTTTAAGTTCTCAATTTGTGTTACAGTTATCCTCCATATTTAGTTAGAGGAGTTGTTCATGGCTACCTCCATTGTTATGTGTCCTGTTCCTATGTATCTTATAACAAACATCTGTAAAGCATAATTGCTGATCGATGGATAAAATAAAATAAAATAAAATTATAAAAACCCCGCTTTACTTACTCACAAGTGATGATAATGTGCTCTATAGTGAATACTAGCCTTGTAAGTTTTGTTGAATGTGGCTACATCTTCACTGAGACATCCCCGGCATATTCGGAAGAGATTTCTATGCACAAACACAATGTTTTCTCGATCATTTGCATAATTTCTGTTCTTATGTTGTCCCTAAGTTGTCTATAGTGTCAGGATGATCGTATACACCTAATAGTGCAGTTGGTAGGCATGCACTGTGCATACAAATATTTTATTCAACAGTGAATTATTCAGTTGGCATTTCAGTAATAATAATAATAATAATAATAATAATAATAATAATAATAATAATAATAATAATAATAATAATAATAGTAATAGTAATAGTAATAGTAATAGTAATAGTAATAATAATAGTAATAGTAATAGTAATAGTAATAGTAATAGTAATAGTAATAGTAATAGTAATAGTAATAGTAATAGTAATAGTAATAGTAATAGTAATAGTAATAGTAATAGTAATAGTAATAGTAATAGTAATAGTAATAGTAATAGTAATAGTAATAGTAATAGTAATAGTAATAGTAATAGTAATAGTAATAGTAATAGTAATAGTAATAGTAATAGTAATAGTAATAGTAATAGTAATAGTAATAGTAATAGTAATAGTAATAGTAATAGTAATAGTAATAGTAATAGTAATAGTAATAGTAATAGTAATAGTAATAGTAATAGTAATAGTAATAGTAATAGTAATAGTAATAGTAATAGTAATAGTAATAGTAATAGTAATAGTAATAGTAATAGTAATAGTAATAGTAATAGTAATAGTAATAGTAATAATAATAGTAATAATAATAATAATAATAATAATAATAATAATAATAATAATAATAATAATAATAATAATAATAATAATAATAATAATAATAATAATAATAATAATAATAATAATAATAATAATAATAATAATAATAATAATAATAATAATAATAATAATAATAATAATAATAATAATAATAATAATAATAATAATAATAATAATAATAATAATAATAATAATAATAGTCAGTTCTAATACAATACAGATGTAGTCAATTAAGTTTCATCCTTGAGTTGCACGATGATGAAATTCTAGTCTTTACAGCTCGAACTGAATGTAGAAACTGACGTATCGTTATAAAACACAAGTCGGGTAATTTACACTAGTGAACTGCAGAAGAAAAACGTAAGTTCACTGCAATGAAAGCGAAATATGCGAAACGAAACTTCAGTCACAGTATAAAGATAAAAGATAAAGCAGGATGTTACACTTGTAAGGTAACGTCATGATTGCTTACCTAGACAGAGCGGTGCCAACATAGTTGCTGCAATATTAACTTCATATACAAAATAAAAAGTTGGATGTGGAAATAATAAACACAGTGAGTGTTAAGTGATGGATTAATTTGTTGCTGGAATATTTATTTTGCGGACAACTATTTGACTACATTTACGAATCCCTTTCGATTGAATTTACTTCACGTTAGCTTCCGGTAATATAGTGCAGTATTACGTCTTTCCAATCTGCTCTCAAATTACACCACCATTTACTACCAAAGCATTCGGCACCACCGAAATGACATTGTTTTGGCTTGATGTTCCAATCCAACTGTTTACGCAGTAAAATGTTAAGAGCAAACCTGTTCTCTAACAGAGAATTGTGTAGAAAAAACAAGCATGCGGACACTTGTTGCCCGTATCATTCACAGAGAATTATTTGTCAGTGCTCAACATGAGTGCAACAGGCATTAAAATTTTACACATGTGCTTCACTTCATAAGCCATGCAAATTGCCATTAAAATAGCAAAGCATACAAGACAATGTTTGGTATACTTGTTGTTTTGCGATGATAAGCGTGCAGTACTAACACACATGTTCACATGTATATAGTAGTAAAAAAGTTTTGAATTACGTATACTATACTAAAGACACCGCCGAAATAGTTTTTATCTAAGATTTAATTTACTTCATTTCCTAGAACCTGCTTCATTACGCATAGCTGTAGCTTATACCACCAAAAACAATTTACGCATTGTGACCTACATAGACTTATTTTGACTAACTCCCTGGATAAAGGGATGAAGTGAATGAAGCACTGGAAGGCACAGAGACACACGGAGGTCTTTAGTAGGCCTAGGTTCGAAGACCCGCCCCACTACTGGAAATGCTTACAGGGATCGATCAGCCTACCGTCCTATTCCACGGGCAGTAGTGTTACTTTGGAGCACGTATCCGTAAAATGGGAAGGAAACGGAAAGACAGTAAAATTATATAAATAAAATCGTGATAGATGAGATACCAACCAGTGAAAACCAAGAAAACACAAGTTTTCTCTGTCTCTTACACTCATTGCTCATTTCTTCTATATTTCCAGAAATGGTTTTATTTATATGGTTTTATTACTTTAATACTATATCCACACGTGTTTCACGTCATAATATGCTTAATCTACTCTACTTAAATTGCTATATGGTAGTAAGTCATTAAGAGGAATCGTGCATATTGAAATTATTTAAAATTATAAAAGTTTGATTTTAGTGATTCTTATGTTCTAATACTTCAAGATTAACGCTTAATCAGTTCACGTAGAGCTATCATTAATGTATGATACTTTGAATATATGGGTTCAAATTGTAATATATATATAAAGTTCCCATTTAAAACCACTATTCTTCAAACAATTGTTATCTTTCCAAACCCACAGTAACGTATATCTATTCTTCAATAGAAGCAAGCACGTAGTCACAAATGCGATAAAATAAATTAATAAATCTGATGTGTCATTCACACTCACATGACTTTGTCCATTCTTCAACGAAATAGTATCACTAAAGCCTATTGCTGTTTGCTTATTGTTAATAAGATAACCATTTGAGAATTGGTTTTACTACATATTTAACTGTAGGTACTAGAGAATTGGAGAAATGCAGGAGGATTAGCGACAGTAAACTTATAACAGCGGGTCGCTATGCAATTTTTTGAAATATCCAAGAAAGAAATGAATAGCGTTTTATCCATCTGAGAAAAGTCTAAGAATTTGAAAACACAAACGAATAACAAAGAACATCTTAGAAATGGTAAGCACAGAAAAATATTAGTCATAAATTTATTTTTCTATTTATTAATCAATCTGTGATCGAAGATTTGAAAGGAAAATATTAAGACGAATCTTTGGACCTGTAAAAGATAAAGATCAATGGAGAATAAGATATAATCATGAAATAGAAGAATTAATATATAAGCAAGATATTGTGAAATTTATAAAAGCACAAAGGATAAGATGGCTAGGGCATATAGAGAGAATGACGGAAGATAGAATGCCAAAAAAAAAAAAATATTTAAAGGAAGATTGTATAATAGAAGTAAAAAAGGAAGACCGAGAACAAGGTGGTTAGATGATGTAATGGAGGACCTAAGAGCGATCGGAATCAGAGGCTGGAAAAGTAAAGCGGAAGACAGAGATGTGTGGAGGAGGATCGTGCAGGAGGCCAAAGCCCACCAAGGGCTGTAGAGCCAGTAGAGCAGAAGAATCAATCTGTGATTCCTAGTTTACCCAAAGGTATATTAGGAGTATAGTTGACAATTTATAAAATGAATATAGTAAAATTACGATATATAACAAAATAAAATATCATAAAAATGACGAACAGTAAACATCAAAATTAATAATTTAGTTTCAGGGCGCCGGGGTAGCGCGGTGGTTTCGTTCGCGGCTCCCGTTCTAAGGGTCCCGAGTTCGATTCCCGGCTCTGGGGTTGGCGATTTTAAGTCGGCCCTATCCACGCCTTCACCTCTGTCTAGCACACATGAAGTATCCCCTATGCCCAACGTGGTTCGGAGTCCACGGTAAAAACTGTAGGTCCTCTAACCTCACCGCCATCTCCACTATCACCCTATCATCGGAGGTAATGGACACCGCCCTCTGGGTGCCTCCACCTGAGAAATGGGTCCGGTCAGCGCTTGGTGGGGTGAGGTTACCCCGAAGGCCAAGGTTGCCATGTGGGGAGTGTTAGTAACTAACTAACTAACTATAATTTAGTTTCGGAAATATTTTGTTCACGAAAGCCACAAAATATTGATAAGTTGTTTAAAAATATATGTAAATGGTTTGTAAAAAGTGTAACCTAACGACACAAGCAGTAATTCAAGCTCATGTGTTTCAAAACAGAAGATGGTGCAATCAAATAAGATGTGAGGAATTTCTGAAAGCGATTTCCACAGATACAAAGGTGGATTTGATTGTGAATCAGAATAAGTAAACAGAAAATTTACCACAACCAGTCAAAAATTGAATGAAAATGTTGTATTTATGTCTATCGGAAACCGTTGGGAAATGTAAATCCTTAGTTAAAGCACCACAATCACTTTTTAAATCAATGTTCATTCCGACGTGGGTGATAATTTTCTCCAACGTTTTCTTCACATAAGAAAGAGGGCATAAAGTGTAAAATACCGGAAGACTTTAAGTGGCAGCTCAATTGTTTGCTTTAGCAGGATGTATATTCCTTCGGTAGCTGCATTTTGTTTATCTCTTACTCTTGAAATTATACAAAATCAGCCAGGATCAAGAGAATTTTACAGATTATTCGTGTATATATTATTTTTAAATAAAATAGTTTAAACACCTGGAATTTTACTCAAATCAGAGACATATTTGAAAAAAAAATATTGAATAACATTTTGATTTAAGCAAAGTTAAAACAACTTTGTACTTTACATGATTCACCAGTAACTGCCTTTCTCTGCTGAATAGAATTTTACTGTATTGAGTGTTGGTTCTATAGTTTGTGACAGTTTTAGCTAGATGGTCAGCTCTTTCATTTCCTTGCAGTCCTGTATGCCATTTAATTCAATGGTAGGTGACTAGGTTTGCTTTTACTGCTTTATTGCTTTCATCCTGATATCGACAGCTACTGTTTGTCACGTCTGTTTATCCACTATTGCCAATAGTGCTGCATTACATCGGATGAGGTACTCTGTTTTAGTGCTCTATCTCTCTAGCTTTTCATGTGCTAAAACGAGATGGATGATGCCATTGCAGGTGACCTTCACAGTAATGAGTTCTTACAGTAGACAAATAACAGAATGCATACAACTCCAGGTGGGCATTTATCTAAACGCGAGAGTAACCAGTGACTGTGACGTATATTGTTTGTTATGTCAAATAGCTGGTACATTTACTTCTGAAAGTAAAATCTTTGCTCTTAGCGTCGAAATTGTACTGCATTGTGCTTCTATAATTCAACGCGCTGGTATCAGGGGATTATATTAATTGCCGGCTTATACCTGCAGTTGTTTTCACTTTTTCTGATGCCTAACAAGTAACAATAGTATTGTTATATACTAAACGACTAGAAGTGGAACTATTGGATGCGGAATACAGATGCATAAGTTCATGTTCATGTAAAATATGTCCGAGAGTCGTTAACTGCCCCTCTGTAAACCAGAGAACCACCAGGCAGCTTCGTGGGGCTTTCCATTACGGTAGTACTTTGAGTCTAACGTCTCCTCCTCCTTTCGGGTGGAAAATGGTTCCGCCATTTAAGCGCGTCAAACTATCCACAAAGACCACCGATAACTTCGGTCGGGCCGCCAGTGATCCAGCATACCATGCTACTAATTATCCAGGCTGCTACCAGAGGTTGTAGTGGCTTCTAACAACCATATCTGGGCGACTGTACCGCCAGACGTACCCAATATACATGGGTGTTGGAAACCACTGTTTTGCCGAGACCAACCCAATCCGAACAGACCCCATAAGATAGATAAGTAGAGGAAATGGCTCCGGAAGGACAAGGCGACTTGAGGGCGCTGCTAAATGACCAAAGCCCATTACGATAAAGGATATTTATATTGCCGGTTAAGTTTAAACCATAGATTTAAGTTTTACTTCATATTATAAATATTTATACATATTCAACTGAATTACATTCGAGCTCTACTGGAACTTGTCTTACAGATTAACAGAAGTTTAATGCTATGCACTGTAGACCCAGTTGCAAATACAATATTCGGCTGATAGATAATTGAGGAATTGTTAAGTATAAACTTATTCAGAAAATTGAATTTTAAATACTTATTATACAGAGCTCATAACTTTCAGATATGGATTAACCATTATTTTATAAATGAATAGATTTAGACTTACGAAACATGAGCGTTCTAACCTTAATAGGTCAAATTCAAAACCGGTTACAGAATACTACGATAGATATAAACTGTAAAACCGCATATTTGATTATTGAATTTCTATTAAAACAACAATATATGCTTGAAAATTAAGCGTAAACATGAATGCTGGGTACCACGTAATGCAATGAATCTATATATCACAAAAATACACTGTACAAGCTTCCATATAAACTAACTGCATGGTGCTTAAGTTTCTGTACATCTACGAGAATATGTTTCATTTTGGATACAAATAACTTGAAAAAGACAGGAAAACGTGTCACATGACTATTTGAATAACCCTATACCTGTATCGTAGCTGCTGTTACCTGATTTTAACCTCAGATTTATTAGATTCCATATTTCCTACCTTTCCTAAATTCAAAATGTTTCACAGGATGCAGTTTTCTATTAATCTGTATGAAATTCTAAACATGCCTGTAAGGGCAACTGCATATTAAGTGTACCCATTTACATTTGTTGTGTTTTTGTTGTTTGTACTGAGAAGGACTATAATGCTCTCTTCCTACTGAAGAGCTTAGAAAAATAAAAATTGCTAAATAGGTATGATTATCTTTCCCTTCGTTGATATGGCGAAGGAAAATATTTGACATAGGTACAGTTGATTAACAGATTAAAATGGGTGCAGAAAATTATACCCCAAGCATTAATTTTTAAAATGACAATACGTGGAACATTTTGAAAATCGCCTATGATTTAGATATAAAGCGTAGATTTCTCAGAAACAATTGTAACTAGAAAGCTGAAACTTGGTATTATTTCATTCTTGATCGATCACAAAAATAAATGCTATAAATTTAAAACAAATCTAATAAAAGCTGCAGATATTTCAATTTTCACCCTTAAGTTTCCCACCCCCCAAAACCCATGCTTTTGTTTTTTGACATAGTTAATTGCTTTACACCTTTCTGCACATTATGGTTCTTAGTGAAGTGGATTTATATGTACTTTAATGATACGACAATATCTGTTATTTTAACTTTCTGAGGAGCCATTTATGAAATTTGGAAGAAATATATAAATATTTCGCCTAGGGAACCGCCAAATTGTATGTGTTTAGCGAATTTGTTGCAGCATATGTTGCGATGATTGTCATTTTGTTACAGTGCATTTATAGTTCATTTTAAGAGCCATTTTACTAAAATTGTTTATCTCTAAGTGTTTACTTAGCAATTTTGGTGTCTATTTTGCGCATTTTCAGTGCCTTTTTGCCCCTCTATTTCACACATTTTAGTGCCCATAAATCCGCTCCCTACTGATCACCTGTCCTGGTTCTCTAACGGGCCCAAAGCTTCGGTTCCGCAGGCCCAACCTTAAAGGGATAGAGGAACAAGAGTCCCCTAACACCACGATAGTGGTACAACTAGTGAAGTTAAAGAATAATCATTTATGTATTCCATTTATGAAATGAAAGAGATGATTTGAATTTCAAAGAAATCTTATATGAGGAATAACTAACAGAACGCTTGTTTTCCATTACCTATTTAATGCACATCTTGCATTTTGATAAATAGGTAGTTCCAGCTTTTCAAAACAAACAATCGCTTTGCAACATTGCCTCTCCATTTCCCTTCCTCCTAGATGTGACACTCGGTTTACCGTCATCGGCGCTAAGTAGACTTGGTAGGTCACAAGCACTCCTATGTTTAGTACAATTCATTGGAGGTTCCAGACAACGCTCATCAGACGGTGTTAACCTGCTCGTCGGTGACTAATGGCTGCTCTTTGTTACATCCATGTACGCACAATGGTTAGAACGTAGATAATTTCAAGCCAGGTGATTAAGAATTCCCTTACCTACTGATTTCACTTCCTTAACATGGGTGTAAATTTAGAGCGTAAAAACCAAAACTGCTTAGGGAGAATTCTGTGTTAACATGTCCCTTGTTGGCCTTATTGGAAAGAAAACACATTCCATTTGTCCCAGGGATGGTTTAAGTTTCCTATTTACCACTCTTGATATTGAAACACAGAGTATAATAGCTTTTTTTTAATGAGAAATAACAAAATTCGCACATTTCTATAAACAAGCATGCAGCACGTTTAGCTTAACTAAGACCATACACCACAGTATGTGAGGGGTGAGTAAAAAGTATAAGACTATGCTTTTAACTTGATTGTTATAGTTTTGTGAGGTGATATTTTCAGTAAAGCTGTAAGATATCAACATGTTTTCATACTACTGTGAATCTGAATAGGGCGTAACACTTTTGATGTGCCATGACTAATTGCTTACAAGAAGAATTTTCAATGAAGTAAGCATTGTTTTCCTTATTAGCTTAGCCTTTTTATGCATTTGTTTAATCCAAAGCCACTTATTGAAGTAGCCTAATTTATCGTTTAATTCAAAAAGTATTCAGTGTGAAGTAAAGATGCGTTTTTCTTTGCTCAGTACACATGCAGTAAGTTCCTAATAAATTTAAACTGCTGTTGAAAGGGTATTAGTTGAATCGATGTGAGACTTGAGGACTGGAGGAGTGCAGAAACAATAAATATTGCCATTATATATATATATATATATATATATATATATATATAACCTTACAGTTTTTGTTTCTAGTCATAGTAACGTGAGGACATGTTGATATCTCACAGCTTTCCTAAAAAAATATCACTTCATAGAGTTGCAACAGCGGGGTTACTGACATTGTTCCATTCTTTTTATGCTTCCGGTATATTTTGAATGTTTTAAAGAAGCACGTACAGCTCCATAATTTTAATTGTTAGGAGCACTTGCATTACTCTCAGATGATGGGCTCCTAAAACGATTTGGTCTTTCTGTAAGGATCTACTGTTCTAAATGTACCATTCCCTGCTTTATGTTTACATTTAAAGCAGCTTTATTCCTCTACACTTTCGTAAACGCCTTTGTCTCACGCCAGAAGAGTTAATTCATTCTCTAGAGTTCTCTTTTAAATAGAGTACTACATGACTTTATGAGTTTGCATCTAAATACTTGTTGATTTTACACTCACTAATTGGAGTTTCTGTTACCCTTAAACAAAGAAGTTTGTCCTGTAGCGATGTCATGCCAGCGCTGTTGTGCGGGTATATTGGATTGCATCACAGATGTGCTTTTTGACCCGTACTATGATGCAAAGGGTGCTATGGTGCTATAGAAAGGTAGAACAGCTAATTACTTTTCTCCAACGCGAGACCGGACCTACAGAAAAGAGTATTTGATAACACAGTGCCCGTCTGCATGGCCTGTGCTTTACTTCAGAACAATAGAGCTGAAAACCGTTGGATGCAGAGTATTGTCGAGAGTTCTCTCGTCGATACAAATTGGCTTCGTATAACAGATGAGACGCATGGCATCTCTCCTCGTATAAAATGTGCCATATGGATTCAGTAATAGCGCCTGTAGAGAAATATAGCACATGTATCGATTTCAGGAACAAGTAACTGACGCCAAATTCCAATAGCAGTGCATCAGCTTATTCTTCCAAATATTCAATCTTTCACTAGAAGCCATGAGACTGTCAAAAATGAAATAAAACTACCTTCAATTTCGAAAAAGGACATTCTGGATTATACATGTAATTAGTAGAGCCCAGATTTTTAAGCGAAATACTTATAAAGGCTTACGAGTGTAACTGCTTTTTTGCTGAAATACGGGGTTTACTTATTTAGCTTATGCTTTTTAATTAACATAGTTTATTTTATCCAAATCATGTACACTTAAAAGTAAATGGTCACTCGTAACCATTATTTTATCATTCATGCGGTTTACATTGTCTCGCTGAAACACGAGTCTATATAAAGACGCGGATCTTCTTGTCTCTAGCGTAAAAAAGCGTACTGTTGCCGATTAGGGTTCAAAAATTTCATGAAGACCTTCCAAATTTGTCTTTACCTCCTCAGCCAATTTTAACTCGATGGTGTTCTTGGTTAAATGCTGTGTCATACTACGCAGAACATTTCAGTGAAGTAAATACAGTGTTGTACTTCTTAGATACAAAAGATGCAAGCTACTGTATAGGAATGTTTTGCTAATATTGACATCCAAGATAAGACAGTACATCCATAACCGTTTCTCCAAAATACCTGCTATTATAACACAGTCGGAAACTCGCAATATCACCTTGGAACATTCAGTTTCCTTGATAGATTGTCTTTAGAGATTCACGGTATTGTTAAACTGCCTTTGAGAAACTCGGTAAGGTATTAATGAAAAACCGTGGTTACAAAACACTCTGTAAAATTTTAAAAAAGCTTTCTGGAACAGAAGCGTGTATCGAAGGGGAATTCACTAAAAAAGAACTGCGGTGCTTTTCAAATGTTCCAGTATGCGACATTGAGGGACCCCTTTCACTGTATAATTTTTCCCCCCACTGAAATACGTAGGAGATTCACATAAGAGTATCTCAAGGTAACTTTCCTCGTGTACTGTAACAAGCTTACGTAAGGTAAGAATTCTACGGAACAATGTGTTTGTGATTACTTTTTTAATCTTATTGCTTATATTTGGTGCTTATTTGTTTCACTTTTCGTGCCTATGAGCTTGCTTACTTCACCATTTAATTGTGCTTACAAATCCGGGCTCTAGTAAATGGAAAGGTTTCTAAGTGGAAACATGCGTGTTTGAAATCCACTCAGTCCTCCTTTCTCACTGAGGTCATCTTTACCGCTCTTCAATTTTTCTCTGACTGGCAAAGCTTGGGATGTACCGTGAACATCCTTCCAAATTCTATTTTTCACTTCATGTATAATCAGGCCTACCGAGCAAGGTGGCGACGTGGTAAAGTGTGCAACTCGCATTCAGGAAATCGTGGGTTCGAACCCTGTTGACCGACCACTGTGACATAGGATTTTCTTGCCCACCTCTGTAGCGCAGGTGGTAGGGTATTTGCCTCATGTTCAAGAGGTCCTGAGTTCAAATCTGTATATTAGGATTAGGATTACTATGGGAGGGATTCGGCACCGAAACCTGTACTTTGTTGTACCTAAGCCCCGGACATACCCAGAGGAAAAATGAGGCGAGAGGAGACAGAGGATGGCCTACCAAAGGAATCACGACAGGGCCGAGACACCCGCCGACATTTCTACCCTGAAAGAGATCACCAGACGATAGATGATGTGAAATAATAATGGAGAAGAAATGGAGGGACCGGAAATTCGGAGGATGTAGTTAACCTTACCCACCATTCGTCTGTGGCCCATAGGTTAGATGGGTCGGCCAGCGGGCCTCCTTAATGCGAGCCACAAACGAAACCGCCTGAGGCATCACGCTCCTCGGTAATTTGTATATTCGGTTTATTCTGAAAGATGAATGTACGGTAACTCTAAGTTCTATGGACCCTGGGCCCATTTGAGCACCACATCACTCATTGCATTCATGATCCGATAAGATTTGAAGTTGTAGGACGTAAACTAAGACAGCAATAGGGTTTTCTGTGGCTTCACCTTGTCACTAAGAAAATGCTGGGGTGCATTTACTCCCTCACTGACTCTTTTCCCTTCCTTTCTCATTTTACTACACCTCTCATCCTTCAGGTTTAGTTATGAACGCGGTAGTTCCAGCGGATTCGGACAGATGGTACAGATTCGTGCCCTGGAACCCTGGCAATTGTGCCCAGGCCATTATGGAAGGTTTGTAGCCCTATCCCTGGGTGTCGCTGTGAAGCTTCAGCGATGCGCTAGGTGACGATCTCTCCCACAATTAGGAACGTCTGTGCTTCTCTGGGCCTGGGGTCTCCCTTCGCTTCGTCCCTTACCCCTTGGGGTAGAAGCCCGTATGAGATCCCTGTCGAGTCGCGATAGGTCGAGGTGTTTCCCTCCACTCCTTGTGAAGGTATTTCTTCACAATCAGGGAACACCCACCTACACTGCGCTATGCAGTAAGAAAGGATACACTACAATGAAAAAAAGGTTTACTTATATTTATGTTCACACACGCAAATAATAATGATGATGATGATGATTATGATGATGATAATGACGATGACGATTATACAAAGCTACACCGGCACTATGCAGCTCGTTTTTAAACTCCTTTTACTACAACATAAAGTATAATTTGCATAAATTTTCTTGCAAGATCAGTAAAGTTCGTGACGAATAATTATATTTTATGTAGTATTTGTTGCGGCACTGTTGTGAGCTACTGTATTTTACAACCACCTTTATAAAAGGAGAAACAATATTCTTGCCACTCTTCTCCATTTGTATATATACGTAACTAGCAGTATTTTTAAAATGTTTATAGATGTAAGCAAGCTCTAGAAAAGTTAAGAAGCACCTAATAGTTTGGAGTACATGACACAGGAGCATTTCATGACGAGCATTCTACCAAAGATTCATGTGGTCCAGTGAACTGGAGGTCGGAAAATAATGATGTGGGCATAGGGATCGATAGTTCAAAACTGCTGTCATGAGAAGGAATGGTGCTTCATTTTACACAAAAGGGAAACATGTACATTGCACTGTTATGTGTAGTCCTTTCAGTGTTTCATTATCACCTAGATTTACTTAACGCTAACTCTTATTCAAGTGCATGGAATATGACTTTAGCTATGGGTTTTAATTCTTCCAGCTTTTTTAAGTTATATGCAGCATTAAGTATATGAAATCTTATATAGAAATATTCAGTCACAAACCAAACGAAATAAAACTGTTTAGATGATATGCAAGATGTGGCACTTCGTACAGGAAAGGGTAGACGAGATACGTAGTAACCTACTCTCCGTTATTCGCATGTAACTGACATCTATGGCTTATTCTGCTTTCAACAAATAAAGCTAGGGAATTACCATCCCAGAACAAATTATGTATATCCTACGTTTGGTTTTGTTTCACCAAGTTTGAACTTAATCAGTACATTAATGACTTAGGAATCGAGGCACACACACCAGCCAGTGTACCATGTACCTGGCAGATACAACTCAGAAAATTATCGCTTGCCACTTTATGGTGAACGTATTTGCATATTATTTGACAAGAATGACCAAGGAAAAATGGAATTAATAAAACTTTGGATCCGGAACAGGTTATGATAGTCTAAAACGTGAAGAGGAAAAATACTTGATACCTTAAGTCAGAAAATCTTTAGAGATACGTATAGAAAGAAACAAATTGAAAATTTTCCTCGATATGCTTTGAACAAAAACAACGCTGAAAGAAATTTTGTCGCTATATAATTTTAATTATGTAGAGGTACAGTTTTACTGCCCAAAAAATAACAAGAAACATGAATTTAATTACGGGCACGAAAACACCGCATGATAATGATACAAGCGAAGAAGAAGAAGATGGTGACGATAACGATGATAATGATAGGAAATAGTGGCTGTCCGTGGAGAAATGTCTAAAACCGTATTATAAGCTCTAATTTATACCTGTCCCTGTTACGCAGTTTAATATTCATTTTATTTTAAACATCATTTACAATGCAATGTAAGCATTGCCAGTAGATACAAGACTCTACAAAATATACCTAAAATCGCAAAAATAAGGAAATTAAACAAAAGTAATAAGGAAGTATATCCTGCGCCATGGCGTATGTGAGCTAAAGCGTTGTGTTTTGATTTCCTACCACGGAATGCACCAGGGTTCGATCACATCCAGGGGTGTGCGAATTTTAAATCCCAGGTATACGGATTATGCTCAGGCAACATCGTAGGAATTAAGGAGCTACGATAGGTAGCAAATCCCGATTCCCGAGATGCTAACCACCTCTCCTCCCCATATCGGTTGGAATGATAGCCCACCTCTGCCTTGCATATGTGGGCTTGAGGCCAACAGTGAGATTTGCAAGCCCACGCCCGCTTTGGGCTGCTCGCCATATATTATTAATAAGGAAGTGCAGTTCAAAAATCAAAACGGTCGGTGTGTAGACACATCCCGACTAATGACGTCGCAAAAGACCACGAGGTCATTGGTCCCTTAAAAAACACAGTTTTTAAATTCCTTGGTTTATACTAGACTGGTGTTTGCAAAATGGGGTCTTGGCTTACAAACTTAAAAGGTATAGATAGCCAAACTGCATTAATTTTTTGACAAATTTCCAACAGTAAAAAAATTAAGCTCTGAGGCATTTAATCCATTTACAGTGTAATTAATTACTGAAAGATATTTATTTTGTTGACTCTTACAACTATCTACCGAGTGGCATATTTCCTTCTTTGAAAGGCTTAGAAGCAGGAGTAATCTCAGCGTTCCCACCAACGTATATCTGAAAGACATTTTGAGAAATAAATTTGGTACGTCAAATGAAAATATAGTTATCTTATCGCTGAGGAATTACTTAGACTCCGTTACGATGAAAAAAAATCTCTCTTATATTTTTCTCAATGATTATAAATTGTGCTGAAGTTAAAATATTTCACTTAAAACGAATATACATTTATTGACTGCCAGATATGTTGTCATAAGACTAAGACTGAAAGACTGATCATTTTTCCTGCATATAGTTACATCAGTTATCAATTTTCAAGGATTTGTTTTAAGTCAATATAATACTATAAAAAATTATTCTGAGCTGTGTGTCTCGCGCCTGAAAGTTCACTCCTCTCTTCAACTTTGTCTCCGTGACGTTATTTTGGTCCCCATTATGAAAAGTTTGACAACCTCCCCCACTACCCGAACTCACTAGAAGCTTATAGCTCTATAAGCTTCTGTAATATACGTTTCCGGCAGGGCTTTGACAATCTATTGCACATGTTAATGCTATTAATTAAGTGACACCAACAAACGTTATATAACACTATATACCACAAAACACTCATTATGTTAATGTGAAGGTAATTGGTAAGCCAGCAAATGCCGATAGACTATCATACATTTTCCTACATGCATTTACTGCTTTTTGCCTCATTTTGACATTGCCTTCATATGAAACTCACTGGAAGGTTTTGGAGATGTATCACAATGCTTGTATAAGGAACTGTACCAGTTTGTCAAATTGGCTAGAGAACAGCTGCTAACATAACGATTAATATCTAATGTTCCTAAGATGGATTTCCGTATAGAATACGTGGTTTCTCTTACACCACATTGAAGCAGCCAACTCTCTGGGATTGTTCCAAGCTGCTTGGCATCAAAATTTCATCCCAAATTTACTATAAAACAAAACACCAGGGTACTTAAGATTTTGCATCCTTCCTCACAGAGAAACAAATTCATTACCTCACAATCATCATTTGGACATAAAAGCCCCATACCATCCGGCATAATCCCGAAAAGAAAGACCCAACCTGCGGTGAAACCCTTAACGGGTTGACATGCAGCAAAGACCTTCAGGCTTTATACAGCCTGCCAGCACTATGGACGGACGGATGGCATATTCCATGCATACAGTTTTGTTTTTATTTTTTAAATCCCGCATACCTAGATTATAAGCGATATTTCACAGTGCTACTGCCCAAATTTACTTCCGAAGCATTACCTTTTCTTCAATGCTATTTTGAAATGTATCTATTTTTCACTGGAATTCACATATAACCTTGCTATTTGGAAGAATACTCTGTCTTGGAAAAAATATTTTGGGAATTATATACGATACTCAGTAGTACATTGCTTTATTAAAAGAAATGTGCAGAAAATAAAAATTACTTTTTGTATTAAATCTACCCACCATTACCTGAACCAAAACACAATGGTAATGAAGACCAAAACTGCAGACCGAAGTACTACACTAATGATACTAAACTAATGTGGCACACAATAATACCACTAGGCCCACCGGCAGCCAGGCGAGATATTGAATGGTGTTGTGCGTACCTATTATGAACCACTTAAAATCCCTACAAGTATTTAAATGTTGAATTTTTGCATATACATGTGCATATTAGTCAACAATCATAGCGAAGAAAGTGCTTATTGTCTATTTAAACGAATTTGGAGAATAAGCACACTTCATTGTTTGCACCGCTCCATAGTCATATTGCTTCAGTAACCGCTAAAAGCTAAAGAATAGTGCATAAAACTGAACAGTGCTCGTAATTGACAGGGCTATTCATTTACTTCCTTGTTAAGTATGTGGTTACAATTACATATAATGTGTCAAGTTAAAGAACCGCTCTTACCAAGCGTGCCATTATTTGGTATTCTGAAGCTTGTTTCCAGATATTTATTTCGCCGTCGATTGTCAGCCAACTGGAGTGATTAATCGAAAATTCGTGTGCTCTGGGATAGCGCTTTGTTTTCCCATTGTCAACCAGCGTGGAAATAATGAGTGTCGAATGCCTTTATTGCTTGCCGTGCCCAATAGAGTAGAAAATGAGTCGCACGAAAAATATAAAATACAAAATGGCTTTTGAAACTCGCACTCATTATATAGAATAGGGAGACCTTCACTTCTTTTGACCCAAAGAAGTCGGACGTTAATGGACAAAATTCGCCCAGCTATTGACAGTTGGAGCAGTGGCCCAGTAAATTGAGTTTTAGTTTTAGATCAGGAAAGACAAAGGCCTAACAGCACAGGACTGAATCTCATATTGGCTTTATCTAAGTTACACAATTTAAATAAATCACTAATTACTGTTTACTTTACCGTGCCGCGTTAGGCTTTTAGAGACCTTTCAATATTAGCCGTTGGCATTTAGGTTTCCCTAAAATTAAAAGGTTGCAATCAGCGAGTTCCTTAAGTCTAATTGAACAATGCACATTGTGCGCACTTATTACTATTATTATTTCAATTGTAATGTGTACCTCCAAGTATAAGCAGGCATCTACTGACTTTTTATTCATGTTTTTTCTATGTTTAGCTTTAATTCACCTCTGTAGAAATGTATCTGATAACAGACATGTTATTCGTTGAGTGGATGATCATAATGAAAATAAAGTTTAGTAAGCTTTAGTTCTGTTGTATGGAAGAGCTGTTGTATAAATTATCCTTACAACCTAATTGACCACCTTTTGTTATGCTCTCCTACAGCGCATCAGTGCAAATTACATTCCTTATGGCTGTGAGATACTGAGGACGTTTCTGATGGGTTAGGTGAATTGAGTTCATAGTCAGTTGTTCACGATTCTTTAAGCGTTGAGTCCCATGCTCTTTAATCCATGCGGTAAATTAAGTGCGCTATTTGGGCTGATTTCACAGCCGCTACAAATCGCACTATTAGCTGTGAATATTTCCATGCCATACTTGTTTTATACTTCACACCCAAACATTTCTCACTTCGTTGACGTTTTGACCAACATTCAGTCAGATGTGTATGTTCAGTTACATAGTACAGTAAAAATAGAAAACAAAACTTTGGAAAAAGAAACATTTTTGAGGGAGCAGAAGGTAAAATCAGGACATAGAGATTTGACTTTGTGGCAGGTATTTCTTTAAAATATTTACTTATGTGACAAAACTATTGCAAGTTACTTATACGAACGATTTAACATGACTTAATTTTTAACCTCACCAACGTGCTAAATGGTTGTCTGCACAAAGTGGGAGGGTAAATTTTGTCAAAATTGCGGGTGAGAGACTCAATTTATTTGTGTTGAAAGTTTAAGAGAGGCTCGATTTATCTCACGGGACTCAAATTACCTTTAAATGTTCAAAAGGGACTCAATTTACCGAACCCGCTAGCTGTTGGCCACTTCTTTCAACACATTGAAAAGTTTCTTAAATCTGTTCAGGGAACTAGAAGTCCTTTGTAATACCTTACTTACAACCCCCATGCGTCATAACTTCCAAATGTTAATCTAAATTTGAAACAGTTATTATCAAGCAAACGAACATATTAATAAATATAAATAGGTATCTAAATAAATTGATTATTGCTACTTTTGTGATGATACGATATTACACGCATTCGTATTGCTATCCATATGCTAAGTGTAGTTACACTCAGATGTGGATCATAGCTCACCCAAGCAATTAAATTAATATGTAATGCTTATATATTTCGCAACAAAAACATGTAAGATTTTATAATTACCTATATTGTAGCCTATTGCGACAAAAAGACAAAATTAAGTTGTAAGAATCTGACTTTGTCACTAAAATCCTTAGCCCATTGCTAATTTACAATAACCTTCGCTTTTTACAAATACACAGAGCAGAAACATCTTTTTCAGTAGCACTGTCTATATTTATGTATCTATTGGAAAACCAACTCGCTCTGTTTGTCGCTTCTCAAGAAACTAACGCCTCACTGTCTACTTGCCGATTCTGACAACTTTCAACAAATTTTGTAGTTCACTATTCTGGCAGGCCGAATTTCTCACAACTAAAGAACTTCTACGGCCAATTGATTCACATCTCCGGTACGCATCTATCAAATCATAATTAATAACTCTCCGAAGGTGACTTTTGCACCCCGTTTTATAACCTGTCGGTCACGGAAGAAATTTTCTAGGAACCTAAATCTCTTGATTCCAAGGCATGAAACGTTGTCAAAGTAGAGTCTTCTAAATTTGGCTAGGTCGAATGATCTGGAACATCCAGCGTGCTAATATATGGCACGTACTTTCTGCTCGTTTCGTTGCCAATGACTAACAATGTTCTTTTTTTTATTTGTTTGCTCATTCATTTTTGCTCCTTTCAAGGGAAACAAAAACAGATATAGGTATTTGCGCCCCGTGACATTATCTATCATACAATCATAAAAACTACATCTAACACACACTCTCTCACTCACTTTGTGCGGATCTACTGTTGTGCAACAAACGCGTTAGCAAGAAATTTTCAGGTTACGTTCAACAACCTATAGTTACTTCTTAATAAGTTTTTACCTTTCGTATTGCAAATAGTAACTAGCAATTTTATTTCACCTAAAAACATCATACCGAGGTTTCACCGGAAATACATGTTCTGAGACTCCCTAATTCAAAAAGAGCATTTCTAGAAAAGTAGTCCAGAAAGCGGAACTTAACTTTATAATAATTCAGTAATACTTACCTCTTCCAAAATCTTATCAATTATTTACGTGTCGGAAATTGTTAATTAAGCTTGATCCAATTCATTTAATTACGTGTCTAATTTTCAGTCTGAATCTATTATTTAGGTCATGAAAGTGTGAAAGTCGAGATAAATTTGTCGTTATGTTTTATTGGATTTCTTTCTTTATTATTTTTTTCTTTAGTTAAAATTATTTGAAATGAAAATCTTAAGCATTGGTTAAGAAAAATTATAACTCAAGCAAATATTTTTCTTGTAAATCAAAGTAGACTAAGTGTGCATTTGCGTAAAAAGGGTACTAAAAGCACAAAACAGCTCGTGACAGTAGAAATTTGGAGCCGAAAATTTAATGCATGTACATCTTTTCTCTCATACCTTACAGCTGCAGTGTAGAGATGAAAGGCTCGCATGCCCATTAGCATTTTAAGGCAACTTTGATTTGTATGTGTAAGCCATAGGTTTCTTCTCTCACACGTATTGCCTATGAACAGACTATCAGCAGTAAAATTCGTTCGGCTTTGTTCATTTGCACCCATTATACACCTTCTGAGAGTTGCAAGTATTGTTAAGGGATGTAAAACTAAGGTAATAACGGCAGATTCCAACCGACCTGAGATAGCAACATGACCGTCCACAGCTACCTATGTGATGAAGTATCAAACGAATTGGGATATGCCAAAGCTTTTATTTTCCACCTTCAAAGTTTGTCCGGAGTGAAAACGAACGCATTCTCAGTGTAAAATTAGACATATCCCAACTAAAAGTGCTTTAATTTATGACCGATGCACGTTCATGGCGTTGTAGTGAACGGTAATGAATATGGCGCCGTCTGCAAATGTTACTCCCGAATCTCCAAAAATAAGGGAAAGGAAACGAGTGAGAAAGGCAACTGAATAAGTAATAAACAGAAGAAATTTGTGCAGAAATGGTAAATCATTCAACAATCAAAAGAACAGACATATCCCAACTAAAAGTGCTTTAATTTATGACCGCTGCACGTTCATGGCGTTGTAGTGAACGGTAATGAATATGGCGCCGTCTGCAAATGTTATTCCCGAATCTCCAAAAATAAGGGAAAGGAAACGAGTGAGAAAGGCAACTGAATAGGTAATAAACACAAGAAATTTGTGCAGAAAGTGGTAAATCATTCAATAGTCAAAAGAATAGGGAAGACTTTGTTGAAATACAGAATGGTATCACTTTACAGTTTGTACAGTAAAACCTCTCTAAAATGGAACGCGATCGTTCCGGCATTTATTTTCCGTTTACACAGATTTCCATCTTAGAGAGGGCTGTGCGTGAATACAGAGAAATTACGAAATAGACCCAGAGGTGAAGAAATAATATAGAATGAAGTTAATTAATAATAATAATAATAATAATAATAATAATAATAATAATAATAATAATAATAATAATAATAATAATAATAATAATAATAATAATAATAATAATAATAATAATAATAATAATAATAACAATAATAATAACAATAATAATAACAATAATAATAATAATAATAATAATAATAATAGTAATAATAATAGTAGTAATAATAATAATAATAGTAATAATAATAATAGTAATAATAATAATAATAATAATAATAATAATAATAATAATAATAATAATAATAATAATAATAATAATAATAATAATAATAATAATAATAATAATAATAATAATAATAATAATAATAATAATAATAATAATAATAATAATAATAATAATAATAATAATAATAATAATAATAATAATAATAATAATAATAATAATAATAATAATAATAATAATAATAATAATAATAATAATAATAATAATAATAATAATAATAATAATAATAATAATAATAATAATAATAATAATAATAATAATAATAATAATAATAATAATAATAATAATAATAATAATAATAATAATAATAATAATAATAATAATAATAATAATAATAATAATAATAATAATAATAATAATAATAATAATAATAATAATAATAATAATAATAATAATAATAATAATAATAATAATAATAATAATAATAATCGTCGTCGTCGTCGTGATCATCAACATTAGCCCGCCTCGGTAGCGTAGATGCTAGTATGTCTGCCTCACGTTCAAGAGGTCCCGAGTTCGAATCTCGGTCAGGGCGAGTTAACTGGATAAGGCCTTATCCGGGGTTTTCCCTTATCGTGAAAGACGAATGTCGGGTAACTCTAAGCTTCATGGACCCCGGACTCATTTTATCGTCATTTCACCCATTTCATTCATCGTCCGATATGACTTAGCGTTGGAGGACGTAAATCGCAAAAAAAAAAAAAAAAAAAAAAAAAAAAAAATCATCATCATAATAGACTGATATGTATTATATACTAATATTTTCAACGTGCAATAAATTGTAGTTTATCGCCTAGTTTCTCTTCTCAATTTTCCCTTTCCAATCTGCAACTGGCTGCAAATCAACATCATTTGCTTTCCCACACATTTAGAGCAATGTTATGGTAATGAAACTTCCGAGGCATCCATTAGAAGGAAGCTCTGATATTTTCTTTCGTGCTCTCTCTCTAAAGCTTGAGTTTGAAGCAACGGTCCGAAATGAGATTTATTTTGGCGCGTTCACTAAAAAAAGCTACTTGAACACCGCGCAATTCAGTTCGTCATACTCTGTAGATTTTGTGTTGCAAATCTCATGCCCTGCTGTTCCCTTTAACCAGTCGTCGTTAATTTTTATTCTTTCAAAATCTTATAAATTTGAGTTTTTCCCACTTTAATCATACGGTTAATCCTTTAGGTGGACGTTTGTTCTTTTCGTGTTCTTCCTCCGGTGATAATGTCATGTTTAGAACTCATTTTACAGAATTTGTGTAAAATGAGGAAAATTAATAAATAAATGAACGAAAATTATATCCGATATTGCTTTCTATCTTTTGTAAATTTTTTTGTAATAAATAACACAAGTTCAAGAAAACTGTTTATCACAATGGTTCAAGAATTTGCACATAGACTTAAAATCCCTTAATTCAAACACCCAGGAAATATCCAGTCGTAACAGTTTTTTTCCTGTTTCGGAAAAAAGAAACAGAAAATGACATTTTTCTCAAAATGAACTTTGGTTGGGATCTGCCGTTATTATTCTCAGCCCCTCAATTGATTCATGCACTGAACACATTGTCCTCTTAATTGGTTTGGTGGATAAAAGTTAAAAATTGCCCAGTTGCATCTCGGAACTGTACTATTACTGAAGAAATGTTACACAAACACAAAACGACTACTGAGATTCTAAACCTTCAAACTAAATTTATCGGAGTTTGTTGGGCAATTACCTCTAAGACAATTAATACCAGATTACATCGGTTCTAAATACAAGCTATCCAACAGCTTCTACAAACGCCGAATGAGATTTTAATCCATTCATAATACAATACACCAGCCGTGCTGTAATACGTGTGGAACTTTGGATACAATCGATTGTAGCAGCGAAAACATATGGTTGACTTCCCGCCCTACTACATTGCAGAGTCCTGTGAAAATCCCACAATGCAGAAAAGGAGTCATCACGGAACAACCCCGGTACTCCGAGCTGCCTTCATTACAGTAACCAGTTTAAACTTCCAATACCATGTGTTCCATTTATCGCCGGGCCATAGTTTGCGTATATGCGTAGTCACCTTTCACTGCATACTTGGTATTCTTCAACGGCACACTGATTGTGAATCAGCCGCTCAAGGCACGTTTATCGGATGAGTTCTGTTTCAGTTAGTGCTTTCAACTCGAGCTGTAAGAGCTCAAGTTGGTCCACTGTGCTTTCAAAGTAAAATTTCATTCAAGACATCTTATGTTATGCGTAGATTACATTGTATTCTTATTATTCCAGAGAAATGCCCATCAAAGCATTCACGCTTGATCTTATCATTTTAAAGCAAGATACACACATAAATATCCAATTATATGTATAGATAGGCGTATTGATCATTTAAAGAAATACTTCCGTATATTCCAGCTCTAAGTAGAATAAATTATCGAAGGCTTATTCATATGTTTAGGGCAAAGGTATCACTAAAAGCTCAACGTGAGGAGTCGGAAAAAAGACCTTCTAACAGAAGAAACAATCAGGATTATCTCAAGTTAAATGGACATCTTCCAACACAACTTATAACAAAGTCAGTACTCATAGGTAGTGCAAGTTACTATCGCTAGTGTGAAACATGAGTGTTTTAGAGCAGTAAACACCCCAGGATAAAACATTCTACGTGGAACACGCATACCGGCGATCTGCGGCCCGGCAATTTAAAGAACGATTACTTTCCTATCGATATTATGATATCATCAATAGCAAGATGGATTGTGCCCAATATGGGCAGCTTATGTTATTATTAGGGAAGAATCAGCAACACGAAATGGTCTACTACAGCGGTAACCAAGTGGATCGATTTTGTGCCAGAGCAAATGACGTAGCACTGTGCACTGCCACGAGTGCCGTGCGACTTCAGTTTGAGACAAGACGTGGAATTGGACAGCAGTGTTGTCTCGTCTCTTGCGGTTTGTTTTCGTAAACATAATGTCAGTTGGAGAATGTAATGTGACACGTAGGACATCTACTCCTATATTTATTCCTTCATAGGAAGAGTTTCTTTTTTATAGAAAATGATAGTATCAGAGCATTCAAAATGAAACTATCCTTATGCGAAACGCAGTTAACCTCAAATAACTTGGTACATTTCCCAAACCTCTCAACAGTTCAGCAGTTTGTTCAGGTCATGGCCTTGCATGAATATGTTCAAATATTAAGAGAGTTGAACTAAGAATTTCAGAAAAGGTTTCAAGACATGGTGCAACTAGAGCCAATTTTCCAAATATTTGCTGAGCCTTACTCTACAGATGTTGATAATGTTCTATCTGAATTGCAACTTGAACTTATCGATTTGCAATGCAATCGTCAAATGAAAAATAAATACCAAAATAGAATTAGTTTGAGTGATTTCTATTCACATTTTCCAAGAAATACATTTCCTCGACTACATAGAAATGCCGCTCGTTTTCTGTGTATGTTCGGACACACACACACACACACACACACACACACACACACACACGCGCGCGCATGCGAACAATTCTTTTCGCTAATGCAACTAAACAAAACCCTCTGCAGAATTCAACTGTCGGATCAGAACTTAAAATGTCAACGTAGACTAGCTGCTGCACAAACATTGATACCTAATTTTGAAAAACTAGTGTGTCAAAAGAGACAACAAAAATATAGAAAAATTGGTTTCACTTCTGAGTAATATGTTGTGCTTATTGCTTTTCTTAGAACTGTTATTTAATACTGCTGTATTGTATGTATATTGTCGATTGTTTTCATTTTGTTTAAACTATGAATTTATTGTTCATTTTTATTAAAATAAATGTACATAGTTGAACAATAATGAAAGACACAATTAAAAAAATTTATATAACAATTATATCCTCCATATTAAAATTCGATTATTATTGTTGCACAGTCAATTGTGCATTTAAATTGCAAGATCAGCACTCCGCCACTGCTCTTAAGGCTACGGAGTGCACGGTAGACTTTTCCGGCGTGCAACGGGTAAACTTGCACGACCTACTGTGCAAGGTGGTATCTTAAACAAATAATTTGAGACAGGAGACTTATGGCATGTAGGATGTGGAAGTTATGGCTATAAGTTTTCTAAGTCTGCTAATGATAACACTTGACTGCACAACACACGAAAGTGAAGAGACGGCGCAGTGGTTATGACATTAGCCTTCAAATGACAGGTAAACGAGTTCGTGTTTCCTTCATTTCTGTCGCTTGCTTTGTTTGTTTGGTTGCTTTTTAAATATCTTTTCTAAGCTTTTAATTCTTGTATAAGTGTATATATTTTACGGAGTAATTTCACCTTGTCAGTGCAATTAATTGCAAGTCTTTCTAACAACGTTTGAATCCTGCTTAACACTATCACATACTGTACGTCTAAAGGGGAGGTGGCGTCAAGGTTGTAAAAAGTAAATGCAACTCTTTACGTCAGGTCTATAGAAACTGCTCGAAATGGAGACCTGCGTTTTCAGTGCAAAGCGTTCCGCGTCAGCGAAATCATGGTAGTGTTATTGCACTGGCCAATCAGATTCATATTCCTAGTTAACAATCATGCAATTTCTTTCTATTAGAATTTACGTATTAAAAAGGACGAAGAAAAAATCAAATAGGCGACAGGAACGGAACCAATGACCTTTAGAAATTCAGTTTTCGGCACTACAGATTCGACCAGAACAATTACCGAAACTCCACTACAGTAGGCTACGTCGTGTTTGAAGTTAGGTAGTCGCTGTTCAGTGTCGCACTGGCAGGTGAATAGTTCCAGATTTGAGAGATCTTTGAGGCATTAAATCTTGAGAACGCCGATACCGAGCTACAAATAATCGCTATTTATATACATGGGAAGCAGTTTTAAAGACATTCTAATCCAATAATTTTCTCCACCTTGTGTAAATAGTAACTTATCAGCATTTGATGTCAGTTAGCTTTAACACAATTCACTGCGATATATTTAGCCGCAGACCATACACTGCCTATCTCAACTTTTTTATATTATTAGCCACGTCTACAACTGCTGAAATTATTTCGTTGTAATTCACTAATACTCTATAAAGCACACTCCACAGTTTCGAATCTCGTACACTATGTTCACTCTTTTATTGTAATATTTTCGTTGTCTGCATGAAAAACAGTAAAGCAAATATGGAGCATAAACTATTTCAGTTTTAAAATTCATATTATTGATACTTTTGAGACCTTTCACTTTTGGACCAAAAATAATTATTTACACTTGAGACAAAAGTTCCCCTCTATTAAACATTAAGCTAAATAAACAAAACAAAAATATAACAATAAAAATAAATAAAAATGCTTCATTCAAAAACCAATATCCATCTTCCTAGAAAACCTTGTTAAATCTTCCCGGCATGGAATTTATCAGCCAATATAAATATTAGATCTTCCTGCCACGGAAACCCACGCGTCTTCGAATCTGTCCTATAGTGCAGCAGACGTCATGGGAAGCAGGTGATGAGAATTCCTAGGAATGCCTTGCATTGATCAAAGCTAACAGAGAAATGTCTCTGTCTAGCAAAGCAGATTTCATTAGAAATAAAATACGCCAACAGCATGGTGAATCCTAGAAGTTCAAACAGTCGCCGAGAGGGGTGGTTGTATGTCGAACACACGCGTTGCTCTCTCTAGGGTACAATAAAAGCACTCAGTAGTACTGAAGGAAACCTAGCATTTTTTACGTTCCTTATAAAGGAACTGACACCCTTAATAAATATGCAGAATTAATGTAATGAACAATAACGCAATATTCCTCCCTAATCAATGGAAGGATATTAGCATTGAAAGAAACTTTAATAAAACCCGTATATTTTTATTATTTTTCTCAAATGTTTACTAGAATAATTTCATTACGATAACGTGAAATATCTCTTGTCATACGATACAGAGATTATTACATTTTGTTGCACACTAATTTACGTGGATGCATGCAGAAACAGGTTCATGGATGTCGCAGCACGCCGCTTGAATACGGACATTACGAGATATTACGTGAAATATATAGTTAATTCAACTTTACAGCCATTCAAATAGAAAGTAATATTACAACTACAGTCCAAATAAGAACAGTACAGCCCGCATCGGTAGCGTAGACGGTAGCGTGTCTGCCTCACGTTAAAGAGGTCCCGAGTTCGAATCTCGGTCAGGGTGAGTTATGTGGATAAGGTTTCTCTGGGGGCTTCCCTTATCCTTAAAGACGAATGACGGGTAGCTGTAAACTCCAGGGAACCTGGACACATTTGAGCATAATTTCACCCACTTCATTCACCGTCCGATATGACTTAACGTTGGAGGACATAAAATTACACACACACACACACACACACACACACACACACACACACACACACACACACACACACACACACACACACACACAATAGAAAAATAACAGTTCAGAAAATAAAAGACTATGGGCCGTATTCGTGGTCAGGCTTGGTCCGGACCAACTTGCTACTTCCGGTGGACCAACGGTGGACCATCGATTTTCTTATTCATAAACCGGGATTAGCGATAGTACGGGGACCAAACACGTTGGTCCGGCTCAAATTTCGCTCCGCCTCCGAGGGGTAGATTAAAGGCGGACTATCTTAGCAATATGGAAGACACTAAAGCTATGAATGTAGCTGTAGCGCGTAGATTTCGTGAAATAAGTCGACGGAGGAAAACTTATCTACCAGAAATAGAAATTATTGCGAAGTATGACGACCTAAACTTCAAAAGCAAACACAGGTTCAGTGAAGCGAACGCCAGAAAGCTGATAGAAATTATTCGTCCGAAAACCTGTACGTCAGGGACGATAACCGAAGCCAGGGTATATCAATTGATACTCAAACCCTAACAGCATTTCGGTATTATGCAAGTGGAGGATATCGAGACAATACTGCAAACCTGCACGATATTAGTCGGGGATCAGTAAGATGCATTATCAGCAAACTCGTTATAAATTTCCCCCCCATACCTCCTCCTTTGTCATATTTGTATTCGTCGACACGGATTATTTTCTATAAACTTCATTATTTTTTGGACTAAGGAAAACAAGAATTTCTCTTCCTCCTACCAGTTGATGATGATAGTAATAATAATAATGATGATGATGATGATGATGATGGTAATGATGATGATGGTGATGATAATAATGATGATGATAATAATGATGATAATAATAATGATAATAATAATGATAATAATAACGATAATAATGGTGATAATAATAATAACGATAATAATGATGATGATGATGATGATGATAATGATAATGATAATGATAATGATAATAATAATAATAATAATAATAATAATAATAATAATAATAATAATAATAATAATAATAATAATAATAATAATAATAATAATAATAATAATAATAATAATAATAATAATAATAATAATAATAATAATAATAATAATAATAATAATAATAATAATAATAATAATAATAATAATAATAATAATAATAATAATAATAATAATAATAATAATAATAATAATAATAATAATAATAATAATAATAATAATAATAATAATAATAATAATAATAATAATAATAATAATAATAATAATAATAATAATAATAATAATAATAATAATAATAATAATAATAATAATAATAATAATAATAATAATAATAATAATAATAATAATAATAATAATAATAATAATAATAATGATAATAATAATGATAATGATAATAATAATGATAATGATAATGATAATAATAATAATAATAATAATAATAATGATAATGATAATAATGATAATAATAATCATCATCATAATAATAGTACTGTTCATTATCCATAGACTTTGTCCAAAGTTTCGAACACTGTCAATGAAGCTAGATTACAATTTCACAAATTTACATATCAATTATTACAAACTAAGCACAAGTATACATATTATAAGTAAAAGTTAGATAGTAACAATGTAAAATTATTAACAAATTTGTATGCAACATTTTGACACCTAACGTGATTAATTTAACAGAACACCAATGTATCAATTACATAAATTCCAATCATCCTGTGACATAATACTGGCAATTTTGGGCTACATATTTACATTTCCTCCATTCTTTGTTGACTAAATGATGTCTTAATAATTTGGGAAAGGCTAGATCATTAGATTTTATATATTTTGGCAATTTATTATAAAATACTCTTCCACGGTTATATGGGTGTCATTGATTTATTGACAGAGAACCTAAAATAGTTATTTGTCCCTCTAGTCCCGTAAGTGCACCCATTCATGTTTAATGATATTAACGATTTTTTTCTTTAGTGAGAATTGATTTACAAATATATGAGTAAATGGTAAGGATTTGCTGGCTAATAAAAGTTTCATTACAGGATTGTATCTTGTTCAAGTGATATATGAATCTTAAGCTCCTTTTTGAAAAATAAATATCCTATTCATGTTTCTGAAACCAGTATCCCCCAAATTTCTATACCATATTCAAGGTGAGCATTAATGAGTTCATAATAAGCTAGTTTCAGAACATCCTTATGTAGATAACTCACCAACTGCCGTAGCACAAATATACTCGACCTCAATACCACGCTTCTTCGTATTATCCATATTCACAGCACACCCAGCACACCAAATTTTGTTATCTAACCTCAAACAGCAGCAACTACCGTAAAACTGATTAAGAAACAGCTGTGAAACTACCACAGAGAATTATAAACTTGTAGGTACACTGTGGTTTGTGTAGCGCTCTATGGGACTCGCGCATGCGCAGAAGAACCTTTCTACGTCGTGTAACATTTGCCCCGTGCTGGTCCACGGCTTTACATGGTCCGAGGCTTTTAATCGTCTATGAATACCAAAAAGTTAGATCTCCTTTGGTCCGGACCAAGTTAGTCAGAAGATAGTCTGGACCAGCGGGTGTTAACTGGGATAGAGACTCTGAATCCGCATTAAGCATCTCGAAACCGTCGTGCGACAGATTGGGCGCTGCACATCAACTTTAAAATCTGTCGGTGTTTACAGATGTCACTCTTTACACAACTTTAAAATCTGTCGGAGCTACAGGTAGTTGTTACGGTATCTAAGCGAAGCCAAATTAAACGTAAAAGATGGTCATCAATTTGTAAAATTCGCAAGACTTGTAAGGCCTGCGATGGCATATAAGCAGCAAGAAGGAAGGGAATGGACTTTCACAAAGTCCTATCGGTAAGTAAGATGTTAGTATATCGCTGAATACCGAAAATTAATATAACTTAACCTGAATTGTACCTTCATACACTTTCATTTGTAATTAAATTCTTTAGGTTATGTAGCACTTTACAATGTATCAAGGATGTTTTACATGAATAAGCATTAGTTTCATTAACCTTGTTACTTAATTATTAATGCAAAAACAATGTTTTCCTGTTTTTTTTAGCTAACTCATCGTCTCAGGCTACCAGGAATACGATGGCAGAAATCAAGAGTGAAGCATGATTAGAAATTTTGTGTTTATTGTTTTGGTGATGTGCAGTGATCTTCAGGAACATAATTAATGTAGAACAAAGCTTTCTTTCTCACCTATACATAAATTTACTGTGGCTTATCAGATATTTCTTAAAGTTTGAGTTTCATTTCAATATCAGTGGAAACTTAACAAAAACTTTGATGAGTTTTGTGACCAGTATGTTCTAAATTTTCAGGAAAATTGAAGTTATTTTAGGCAGTTGATTGGATATATTCGTTGGTTTTGCGTTAGAAGTTTTAAATTTAAAATATTTGAGTCAATATAACAGTCCATGTAAGGTAAGTAGTTTCCAGTTTAAATTACTGCAAAACTAGCTTTTCTAAATTACAGCTATTTTGTAATTTTCATTTCACTTCCATGAGTAAATTAAAACAACAGTAAACCAAAATTAAACACTATTAATATTATTAAGTGATTTCTTCAATATTTAAGCTTTATTCTGGAGGTGGGGTTAATTTAGTCCATATAATTAGATGTCATCAAAGACAGAAATACTTAAACATTTGCTTATTAGCTTTATAGACATATCTGTTTGCATGTTGTAACATATCTTTAATTCTCATGCTGTCTGTACTAACATGTGTGCAACAAACTTATACACGAAGATTTTCAAAAGAAATTCTTCCATCTCAGAATACATTTTAGATGAAACATTTGTGCATTTCAGCCACAGTTCTCTTCCTGGATTAAGTAATCTAAAACATATGAATTGTTTATAAGGATGTCCTTGCAATGTTTGGTGGCAGCATCTGTTTTTGATAATGATATACAGTTTGCCTTGTGTATTACATGCTTCACTGTGTCATTCTAACCCAAGTATGTGAATTTTCAGATATACCAAAACTGTGGCTGTGGATTTGTACAGAATTCAATTCTCTTTGATTTCTGTAGACTTTATTTGTTTATAATTGGCATTATCTGTGTTTACATATAATCTGGGTGCTTAAATTAAAATCTTCAGGCAACATGCTTGGATATGAACTTTTATAAAGTTTTTCTTTAAATTGCAATGATATTTTGAAGAATTGGGTTCTCTTAACCTTACTCATCAGTGTATAAAACTACATTTGTACAGAATTCAATTCTCTTTGATTTCTGTAGAATTTATTTGTTTATAATTGGCATTATCTGTGTTTACATATAATCTGGATGCTTAAATTAAAATCTTCGGGCAACATGCTTGGATATGAACTTTTATAAAGTTTTTCTTTAAATTGCAATGATATTTTGAAGAACTGGGTTCTCTTAACCTTACTCATCAGTGTATAAAACTACATTAGTGATAAAGAATCTCATAGTTTTTAACAGCAAATTAAAAATATGATCTAAGATTCCATAACTTCAGTTTGTTCTATCTTGCTTAATGCAGTAATCACTATGTAATACTGTACACACTACAGCAGATAATGTACCTGAATAGCTATATTAGAAGAGATCTAGTGAGATTAGAATTGATCTTGAAAAATGTTTAACAAGTATTAAGTGCAATTGTGCATTGCAAGAAATTATTAAAATGTCATTTTGCCATCGTCATTATATGTCATTTTTACATTTATTTCCAGTATTGCACTTATTCTTAAAATATGTACAATGTCAACTGCAGCTAGGACATAGAGAATGGCATGTTCTCAAATTAGTAAAGCTTCATAATAAACAATAGGTAGGGGTAGTGATATTTAGCATTTTGATTTTTACATTCAGCATTTTGTAGCACTTATAAATTTGCAATTTAGCATTTTACAGCATTTTGAAGAAACTTTGTGTTAATTTTTTAAATGATGATTATTAGTATTATTTATATGAAATTTAAAACACATTTATGGAGGGTTATTAACGACGGTGAGTTAAAAGTGCATAAAGTGTCAATTTATTCAGTTTATTTCACATTAATATAGGTTAAAGCAATACACAGAAATACAGAACAATCTGATACAGACTAAAGCATATTGCATAACATAAAAAAAGGTAAACCCATACTGATGTAGAACACAATAAATAGAAAATGCACTATATTAGCCTAGTTTATGATTCAGTAATGCTGTTGAATGAAGGCACTGAACATATTTCAACATTCTGTTCTGTCATTTGAGTCCTTCTATCATTCACAGTCAAATTATATTTAATGAAATATCTTTCATCATCTACACTGTTGGTAGCATCCCAAATACATTGCAAAACTACTCAGGCAAACTCTGGGTATTTGAGCTTAACAGCCAACATGCCTTACATGCAGTGATGCAAAGCCACATAATTTTGAAAAGCTGATACAGCCACTCCTATATGACGCACTTGTTTCATTCCATTGAACAGATAAGGAATTATGGACTGTCAAAAGAAATACTTCTTAGATGTGTAAGCATTTTAATAGACCTATTAACAACTCAAGACAATTCCAGCCCCTTCACAGCATAATTAAGACCACAAACAGCAGTAATGCTTCTGAGTGTAACCTATCATTGATTTACTTATGTGACACACATTTAGTTGTATGTCATAACCTGAGAGGTTTACACTATGCAGAGAGCACCAAGTCTTACTAAGTTAAAGTAAGCTATTTAACAAAAGAGTTACTGTACCATGCAAACCATACTTCACAGTCAGATAATTACATGAAACTTTGTCCTGTTGGAAGATGCACTTTGCATTAAAATTTATTTTTAAAACTGCTTATTTTCTTTTTTCAGCATTTATTACTGTGCTTATACATGTCATTGAAGCATTTACAAATTCTAGACTGTAATATTCCTGTGTTTCAAAGACAAAGTTAAGCTTAGGACTACTTTAAATGAATGATACAGTTTTTATGTACTTAATATTCTTCTTAGATTCATTGAAGTGTATTTTTCATTCAAATCATAATCATTTATACTGCATGGGTGAATAATAATCCAAACAAAGTGATTAGAAGTATATAAAATAGTGTCTCCTATTCAATGTATGTCCTTGCCTCATCTACTAATTTGTGAGGTTTTACAAATATCATGAATCAATCACAAATTTCAGGTTTTTCTTTGAATATTCTTATGTAAACTTGTGCTGAAAATGATGTATGTACTATAGAGCTTTTGAAATTCTAAGTAAATATAAGCTATTAAAAGAGCATCTTTGTTTTCTATTTAAAGAGATAGTGATTTTTTTTGTACATAGTTGTTTGTATCTTCACTTACAATTTAGATATACATTTCTTTAATGTTTTTTTTTTTTTTTGTTGTTTTTTCTTTTTGACACTTTCCTTCCAAGGAATTTTTCAACATTATTCTCTGTACAAAGAAATTGCATTACTCATGACATTGTGATATCCTTTCCTGTTTTCCAGTACCTGTAGAATTCATTGATTTAGTGACAGGTTTTCTTGTAGTTATCACAGTAACAAGCTTAGGAATTCACAATTCAGGGAAAGGAAGTACAGTGTTATGTATAACCTCGACAGCATCTTGAGTAATCTCACTCTGTCAAAGTTGCAACTGTTTCTTAAAGACTTCCTTATTCATTTATTACATGAATATAAAAGCTGTAATGCTTAGTGGCAACAGGAAAAAGATCAAGTTTGGAAGTGGCTTCTCAGACCTTATTTTCCGAATTTAATTGGTCAACTTCTTTGAAAGTCACATCTCGCACAGTGATGAATAATTTACGCACATTTACTCGGCATATTTAGCGCGTATTATGCTAATATGTGATAAATGAATTGTGCCGTAAATTATTCGTTTGTGCACGAGATTAGGCTTCGAAAGATGTTGGATTCAATCAGTCTCGGAACACAGCATTGAAGGGTGGAGGGAAGCAAATGTACCATAGCTCACTCGAAATAGAAGCTAACTGCATTTCCGATGACATGTTGGTAAGTTCACTTAGCTGGCATCGAAAGGTACAGGAGGAACGCCACGGAGTTGAGAATCTGGTATTAATCTGTGGTCTAGACCAAAGCGATAACTATGAATGCGTCCCTAGGTTCATACCTGAAACGCCTGAAACTAAAGGAAGACCGACATCGAAAAAATTCCATAAAAGCGAATAGCTTAGATTTACTCGAGAAAAAATGCACTGTAGAACCGCCTGATTTATACTTATTTTAGGCCGCAGAAGAAAAGAAAAATGTAACCTAGATGAGACTGATGGCTTCTCTTATAATTCTCACAATTTGCGAAAAACTGAACTGACTCTTTCACGACGGCGTAAAGGCATTGACTAGGTAACGATTTGGGAAGCAGATTCATAGATTAGGGCTACTGATTTAATGTTCTAAATAGGCAGAAAAAACTATCATAAAAGAAGTAACCATTGGAAAGAAAACTAAATTTTATCAAGGCCATTGGTGATAATCGTTTATCATTTTCCAGGATGATAATGCAAGTGTTCACTCAGCTCATGCTGTAATTTTAATGCGATACATCACAGACATTTACATCTAAAAATACATATTGCCAAGAATATCAAATCTCTAGCATAAAATGCGCTTGAGAAAATGGTTCATATGCTAACCAAAAGTCCATTTATTTTCTAAATTTGCATTCAAGAAATAACCGTAGAAAACTGACAACGGTCTATGGCAAAACTCAAGTTAAAATTATAAAGAAAATAGTACCGAGATCATACACAAAATCAGTTATACATTTTACTTTAGTAAACTGTTTTGGAGACAGCGCCCTGACATAGCGGTTAGACAGCTTGATACTCCCCAGGATGGCCCGGATTTGTACCCAGGCGACCACATGTGAGGTTTGTGAGATTTGCGGTGGACATCACTGCACAGGGGGGGGGGGGGATTTCTCCAGAATTTTCGGTTTCCCCCACCATCGTTCCCCCAATTTCTCTATTATCCTCTCTCTATTCATTCATTTCGCCTTCTTTCTGTCATCTACTTCCCTTATTCTCATGCCAGGCACCGGGTTGATCACCCATCCTGGGTTCTCTATCCGTTCTGTTCTTCAAACCTGATACAGGAAGACGATAGTGGCAAAACTAGGGACTTTGAAGAAGCGTAGCGCCCAACAACTTAATTACTGTCTGCCCAGCACAAGAAGGCAAGAGAGGAATGAAAGGGAGAAGGGTTTGAACTGTTTATCTGCTCTGGTAGTGGATCAATTTATTAGAAAGTGAGTGTATGAGAGTGCATATGAGTCACCCATGATGCCAAATCTAATGCGCGTTGCAGTAACTGCGGTGACAGGTGCTATGTATGGGTGAGTTATGTGACAAATCTTGTGTATTTTAAACAAACCGGGCATCCCTGTCATACTCGGAAGGAGAGCATAAACACCGTACGAACAGCAAAAGTAATTACGCTACACATTCCTCTAACTTGCCTTCTTGTGCTGGGCAAACAGCACCATGAAAGTAATGAATAGCACATTGAAGCACTTCACTTCTAAACCTGCAAAACGATTAAATTATGTACCGATTTAATTCACAAATTCTTAATATGAACCTTGTATACGAAAACAGGGTATATCATGTCAAATTTCACAGTTCACGTAGCCTTAAGGTAAAAAGTAAAACCATAGAAATGTATTATTTTGGTTTAATAACTTCATTAAAGACCTGCAGCTATACTCCATTCACCACTCTTAGTTACTTAATTTTATTTAAAATAAAATAATAGCATTTAAAAGTATAGGATTTATATCTTTTTAGGTTCACTATTATTGATTATTTTATTGAAATATAGTCAGTCATATCAACCTATGTAAACCATGATATGGGAAAAAAGAACCTCTTATTATTTCCTTATTTTAACTTCAATTCCAATTATTAATAGACAACTTACACACTTCAATAGACTAATAATAAAATAAAATTACTTTATTGCAAATACAAAATTTTAGCCTAATGTAAACAATTGCAGAGGCGAAGATACAGTTAGTGGAAATGTAATATAAAGCGAGATTGTATAAAAGTTCCGGGATAGGCAAATTGGATCCAGAAAGATATCACGTAGTTAATTATATGGTTGCAATTCACAATATCTATGAATATATTTGAATATAGTTTTAGCAGATGTTTATGGCTGTAGATGACGCAGTAAGGTCAAGAGGTCAAAACAGGAGAACCTGTTGAGTGCTCCATCCTCAATTCTCGATGCCTAAATAAGCAGTATGTGGAGGCGATTATGATGCAACCCACTAGAGTATCAGGAGCATCGAGAAATATGATCCGGTCAGTCTTGTTCGCGGATATCACTTCGGTAGTTCCGCTCACACAGCCGGAGAGAACATGCCCCCAAGTCCAAAGAATAGGCAGTCTGGATCGCACTATCTGCCAGCCTCCGCCGAGCTGATTTGTAGTACGTTTCAACTTCCACACCAGATCTAGAGGGATACGACGGAAGTGCACCGTTTCCAAGCCACCAGTACGAATATGTGCCTATAATACTTTTTCTCTCTTATATGCTGCGAAACAATACGTCAATGTTGCCCTTATCTTTCCTTACAAAAGCTTTCGAAACGATGCCCTTATACTGCATACGAAAATCACACTTGTTAAACATATTATTCAACATTCTACGACTTTCTACAGCTGAAACATGAAAAAATATAAAAAAGTTAAAAAAGGAAACAACACCTAAAAGAAACGCACGTGGGCTGCTGCTACATTTTTTATTTTATATTTTATCATTCATTTATTTATCTATTAATTTATTTAAACACCAATTCCGTCGTCCAACAGTAACGGTCATATTGCCATTTACTTTTAGAACATATTTCCTATCAGTAATGTTATTAACCTGTGTAAAACTCATGCTATTGAATTTCTGTTTTTTTCGGGGGGGGGGGGGTTTCCGTACATTAAATGTCCCACATGATGGTATAGTGGGCTGGAGCACAGAGCTCTGGTAACGGAATGTCCGGAATCGATGTCACACATAAAGTTGCTGGTTTTAAGCCTGATTACACATCCGCTGCCCCTTTAGCATCGTGAAAATAGTGAGGATCTACGATAGGTAATAATCCTCAAGAAAGCCAATTTTCTGGCTGGAGGATGCATGATGCTGTCCAAATAACGCTTGAATAAACAGTCTCTGACTTGGGCGCCATGCCAGCAGTAAAATGAAATGTAGAGTTTAACGCCCGCTTTTACTACATGTGGCACCGCAGGCAGTGACACTGATGATACATCAGATGAAGATGGAGCACCGGTGGAATGAGATGGCGGGGAAATCGGAGATCGCGGAGAAAACCCACCCCAGTACCGTGTTGTGCACCAATATTGTGAGATTGCATCCGGGCCGCCTTGGTGAGAGCCGAGCGGTCTAACCACTCAGCCACGGCGCGGTATAAAGGAGCAGTGGGGTTGGCAATCCTCTAAGCCCGTCAGGGCTGAAGTGGCACATCATCATCATTATAATAATTATAATTATAATAATTATAATCATCATCATTATCTATCCATGTACCCTCGCACTGAAGGCAGGTAATGTACCGATTGAACTACGTAGAAAGCTGCATAGGTATTTGTTACATAAACTGTGCTTTTATGTATTCCCCATGCATATTAAAACACATGGCCTTCGATATGGAGAATTGTAGGCAGTTTAATTGCTGTCATTAAAAGCATATTGTTCTATTAGTTGGGGATTTTCTGGTATCGTTTAAAAAAGAGCCCAATTTTTTGTCGTTTAGAACTATTACCTATCTGTGCTTTTTTTAACACCAGCCACACTATTTAAATTTTATAACAACTTATAAATTGAACATTATTTAGAATCTGAAATCAGGGAATGTTTGTGCATATTGAAGTTAACAGTTCACAAGCGACTCCGTTCGAACAAACCTTAACACAATAAAGTTCGCTATTCCGTGTTAAATACACCCAGTAAACACAATCAACAGACAGTTTCACATAACGTAATTTGCTCTATGCACCAGCTAAACAATGTTAAACTGCATTGCAAATTGTTACACTTCGTAGTTGCGCGTCATGGTTACCGCAGAACACGTTCACTCACTGCCTATTACGCGACAGACTTAGCGGCTGTCAGTAGCGTCATACAAGATAAAGTGGCACAAAGACCCAAGCATTATTTGTAGAAGCTTTACCTATATTTGTATTCATCATTCCATCGTCTCGAGTAAAATTTAGTCAAAATTATTGGAGCAATTCCCGGCTTCGGGTGGGGATTTTTCTCCAACTAAGGTGATTCCCAATGTTGAAGAAGATTACCGTATGCCATGGTAAACTGACTGTCTACCAACCTTAAAGGGAATATCATCGCATTTTTCAATGGTAACGGCTCCAGTAATAGGCCCTGCGCTGAATAACAAGCTGTTAAATAACCCCGAGACTTAATTTTGGTTTTTCGTTCTAAACTATTTTAATAATATTAATGTTATTTTACATACTGTGCTTTGTATATAATCATAATCGATGAAATGGGAGCTCATACTTCAACATTCAACACAATTCGGATGTACTGATGCTGAGAGGCAACGAACAGGCGGTTCTCAAGGGACTTCGAAGACCAGCTAAATCTACATCTAATAAATGCTGCTCTTAAGCTACCACTGTCAATTATCCCCTTACGTATGTATTTCGGATGAGAGCTATAAACTGCACAAATTTAAAGTCCTTGCAACGTTGATTTCAAACCTGAAGTATCATGTTTCAGAGTTTTCGCTGTTGCCTTGAGGGTGGACCAGTTTGCATGTGTCAGATAAAGGTCTAATATGCGCTTCAGCACATGCAATAGAACATTGGCACCCAATGCGTAGCTCGAGGCCTGACTATGGTTCCGAATTTTTCAGGTGTGCTTTCTCCAGTTTTAGTAGTTCTTTATCGTAATCACTTGGCGATTGTCGTTCAGTTAGTGGAAAGCTTAGATGTGACGTTTGTTTGTACACATTAAATTAACATTCGGTAAAGAGTTAGATAAATTAGATACACTAAAAGCAGGTATTGGAATAGCTGAAAGAACAACACTACAGATTTCATGCTGGACTGAATTCTTTAAATTTACCTGTGAATTTGAAGCGAAAGATCAACTTCAATGAAGTTTCGAGCTGCGCATTGCGGAGAATGAAAATTTGACACCAGCATACACTTATTCTTTGCTTTCGATTGAAAAATTAGTGAACTTTAATGTCAAGTTGCTTGTCAGAGTTTTCAATTTATTGAAGTCTATATTTCCAAACAAACGAGCATTTTAAACGAGCATGTTGTAGCTACTTGTTACTTGAAAACTATTAATTTGTACCTGTCCTCGGCCAGATAGGCCAATTAGTTAAACCACTGAACATGGAAGCTAGCTACATTCGAAACCTCTGTATTAGCACATGTAAGGTAGAAATGAGTGAATGTTGCCAGGACACTTGCATTTTGTGTTTAAACTCAAAGAAATGACTAATGAAACTGTGGTATTTTCAGTTTTTGTTTACGTAGCCCACGCGAATTCTTATAAGCTTTAGGCAGACTGAAAATGCAGTGGTATTATTGAGGCAGTTGGCCAGTAAATCATTTGTGTTGCGGACGTCTCTCCTAGGAGGAAGGGTGGGGGAAGAGATATGGCGAACAGATCCGGTGACAAAAGGCCCAGGAATGGACCAGTCCCTAACGTTTCCAGTACGAAAGCCCCTCGCCCCAATTCTTCCAAACACCTCACACTGGCTGGCACCATCAAGGGTCAGTGTCGGTTACTAAACAGTCTGTCGGGAAAGACGCCAGGGAAGAAACATTTACAAGAGCATAGACACCGTTCAGTCACAACCGGCACCTGGTCCTACACACATAAAATGGTTGAGAAGAACATGATTAGAAAAGTAAATAAATTAGAAGGTAGATACCACGGAAACTTCCAAGTTAGAGAAGCGCGTCGACGAGCACCAGGCCTTCTGGGTGCTAGTCACGAGCTACCTCGCACGATAGGTGCATCCTGAAAATTACTGGTATTTTTCTTAAATTAAATGTGTGGAAAATCCTGGAAAGCATTGTATGTAGACTTATATAATCAAATATACTTCACTAGATAACATGAAACGAAAAGAGTCGTTTCTGTACGGGGAAGAAGGGGATTTGGGGTTATAATACGGATACGCACCAGCCAAGGTTGTGGTTTTCGCTTTGTATACATAGTAATGAAATGGAACTGTTAACGGTTATAAACAATAGCTTTCTTTCGCCGCGATTCACGACAGAAACATCTTGCTTATCGAACTCGTTAGTCTTTCAGCGTTGAGTATATTTCCGCCAGCGCGGCGGCGCAACAGATCCTGGCGTGATAATCACAGCCCACGTTGATTATATCCTCTTCACGGTGGATAATAACCACTCTCTCTGCCATGACTTTTACGCCAATGAGCACTAAGGAAGGGTATTACCAGCTTTAATTATAACTGGACAAAGCACACTACTTCTGATGTGGATGTAAGAGACACATGTTACGAAACAGCTGAGAAATTTGTTACCGTAAACATAAGCCAGTATCGGAAACGTGATATGTAGTAGATAACATCATTAAGCTGATTTGTTTGTGTGTTTAATCCTTATAATTTCATTCAGATCTTATGCTGGTTTGAAAGTAAACTACAATCGTTTTGCCGCGAAACTATAAACTTGTAATCTTTAAATTATAGGTCAGAAGTGGACAAAACGTCTGCCTTCCGCGAGTCAGCGCAAATGCAAAATGTGCTACGCTAATCAGTAGTAACATACTACTACAAATGTATAGCCAGACAGAGAGGAAGCAGTGCTCATAAGTCCAAGTTACTCGTGAGTCTTGCTTTCGACACCTCCATTATAGATGCTGAAATGATACATCAGAGAGGGGTTAGATACTCCTCCGTTGAAGAGAATTAAGTGCACAACGTTTGAGTGAGTGACCCCAGCATTAGTAACTTCTTCACGAAACAGTTACGATAGAATGAAAACAAATCCTTACGAGATATGTTAATAATGTCACTTTGAGTTAGGTTAAAATTGGCAAGTGGGGGGAATAGGTAAAATAGGTGTATATAATGGAGTCCCAAATCCGGGACTGAGCACAGCACTCAGGACAATGTGGCCCTTTTTGCTTTGAACGCGACCCTTGGGAAGGTGGGGGAAGAGACGGATAAAAAGACCAGATCCGAGGGACAGCTTACGCAAGAATGGTCAGGGTACTAACGATACCAGATTGAATCCACTGAAGACGTCCAAGCTTACACACAAGTGCCCAGCCACCTGGGGGTTCCTTAAAAAACGCTCCAGTAGGGCAGCTCCATCAGCATTCGACCGAGACCAGGGAGGAACCTTTGAAATATGCATTATATATCCCCCAGCCGCAGCATGCCGAACAGTATTGCATGGTAATCCAACCATCAGTAAATTTGCGGTAGAAGAAAAACCGCTCCAGCATTCACTTAACAACTCGGGGAAGCCACGAAAAACACATGGTCAGAATGGGCGATGTACGAGGGGGGACCCAAAAGAAACCGGACTCCTAGGGCGCTGCCTCTCGTAGACGCAGTGCAGGGTTCTCACGCTAGATGGTGTTAGTAGACACCTTCGTGAAACAATTGTGCAGACGGCGTCAGTGTAGAGCTGAACGGGCAAGTGTGGTATTGTGTTTCTCTGACTGTTGGCGGGTTACCTCTGTGAAGTCGTTATAAATGAAATAAAATGTGTAGTGTTTAACGCCCGCTTTTACTACTTACGGCACCGCAGGCGATGACACTGATGATACATGAGATGAAGATGGAGCACTGGTGGAATGAGATGGCGGGGGAACCGGAGATCCCGGAGAAAACCCAGCGCCGTGTTGTCCAGCACAAATCTCTCTTTGTGATCGCCTGGGATCGAACCCGGGCCGCCTTGCTGAGAGCCAAGCGGTCTAACCACTGAGCCACGGCGTGGTCTGAAGTGGTTATGGCAACTTTAAAAAGAACAAAGGGTGTATGTGTAATTTTGTTTCCTGCTTAAAAAACTGCAACGGAGACACACTAAATACTTCAGAAAGCTTTCCAGGAGGACGCTATGAGCCGCATACAGGTTTTCGAGTGATTTGGGCGCTTTAAACTTGGTGAGATGTGTGTTGAAAACCAAGCTCGCTTTGAACGCCCTTCAACATCGCGAAATGAGGAGAACATTGAAAAGGTCCGCCAAAAGATCAACAGGGATCGTCACCAAACGATCAAACAAATTTCAGCAGCGACAGGAATCAGTTGAAACTCGTACCAGTGGATTTTGAGGGAGGGTTTGCACATGAGAGGTGTTGCTGCTAAATTTGTTCTGCGCCTTCTCACACAGGAGCACAAAACCATCCGCATGAATGTGTGTCAGGACTTGAAAGCAGAGATTGCGCGTGATCCGAACTTCTTGAACAAAGTCATTACAGGGGATGAGAGTTGGTGTTACGGGTATGACCCAAATACCAAGCAAGCGTCAAGTAAGTGGAGGACTCCCAACTCTTCCAGACCAAAAAAAAAAAAAAAAAAAAAAAAAAAGCAAGGCAAGTGAGGCAAAATGTGATGACGATGATCATTGTCTTTTTCGATGTTCGTGGAATTGTGTATCGGGAATTCGTACCCCCTGGCCAGACTGTTAACCAGCACTTTTACTTGGATGTTTTAAGGCGTCTACGAGAAGATGTGAGGAGGAAACGCTCGGAAGTTTGGCGATCAGGTGACTGGTTTCTGCATCACGACGACGCTTCAGCACACATGGCCTTACGAGTGACCCAATATTTGGCATCTCAGAGGTGGTCTGTCGTTCCCCACTCTCCGTATTCGAGGGACCTAGCCCCGTGCGACTTCTTCCTATTTCCACGAATGAAAAAGACGCTAAAAGGGGAGCATTATGACGATGTGTAGGCGGTAAAAACAGCTTCGCAAAGGGCACTGGACAATATCAAACTTGAAGAGTTCCAAACATGCTTCCAATAGTGGGAAAAGAGACTTGACAGGTGCATTGCATGTAATGGAGAGTATTTTGAAGGTGACTGAAAAAGGTTAATCAATAAAGTGTTAATGACAACAATCCGGTTTCCTTTGTGTACCCCCTCGTATTTGGGATTTCATTAATGACAGCATCACGCTTCATCGTGAAGCCAACTCGCTGGTTGAATAAAACAAAGGTACAAACAATATGAGAATTTACTTTGCCTGGTGTTCCTATTTTTAGCTAATTAAATTAGTTTCATTTTGATTTGACCGACTTTTAAAATAATGTAGACATTAAATTTAAAAAATTATTTTACATCCATTCAGTACGACAAAGTATTTATTGAAAAGGGTTCATTCTGCCGGAGGAAATTAAGAAATCAACGTTTTTTGTTGACATTTATCGATAAAGCCTAAGTGTTTAAGAATGCACAAGTTAAGTTCTGCGGCGACGACTCTGCCACGTACCTACTAGGTATATGAAAATAATTGTGCTACTAAGTGCACTTTAATCTTGTAAAGGTCACACATTAAACACCGAAGCAAGTGCTCGCCTCTGTAGCGTGGTAGTAGGGTATTTGTCTCACATTCAAGTGGTCCCGAATTTAAATCTCGGTCCCGATGAGTAATCTGGACAAGATTTTCCAGGGTTTTGCCTTGTGCTGAAAGATGAATGTCGGGTAACTGTAAGCTCTATGGCTCATTTGAGCATTATTTCATTCACTTTATTCATCGTTGCATATGGTTTAGCTTTGGAGGACGCTAGTTGAAAGAATCGAAGCAATTCCTGATGCATACAGGTGTCTCCGAATTCGGCCAATTAACTTTTGGAACAATTGGAGTTAAGACAACTGTGGTCACAAAGCGCATAATTTTGTGCAATAAGCCAAAATAAATTTGAGAAAATACTGCACTGAGATCCCCCTCTATGGTATATAGGCAAGAATTTGCTGTACCACCAAGAAATGAACATATGCGTTTCAGTGGCAAAATAGGGAATTCCTAAACCGGCAACACCAGATTCCAGGTTCAAGTCCTGCACTACGCTTCTCTTTTTATTTTCTTTCTTCAAGTTGTTCATTGTGAAAAATACGGATTACTGCACTGTTCCACATGTTATTGCTACTGTTGTTAACTGTAGTCAAGCGAACCAAAGTAATTAAAAAGCAACGTACAGCACAAGATGCTGTCATGATGCAGACATACTGACGATACTTAGTCAGAATTATTTTCGGAGGAGACTTTAAGAATCATTTTGCCATGAACTAGGACTAATACACTTGTGTTTACGAAATGAAACATGTGCTGTTTTCTCTGGAAAAGAAATAATCCGTGTGCAAATTAAATCACAGTCGCATTTCTGCTTAAACTTTTGACGGGTTTTCAAATGCTGAACATACGATTCACGAATAATTGAGGCGACTATTGCGACCAATTTCAGATGGAATGGTGCCATTCCGCACCACGTTGAGGCAACTTTTGCGACAGGATTTTTGGGTTGGGATGCTCCTGTTCCCCAGCAGATGTTGCAAATGCGTTCTGTCCTTGGGGATGGTGCCGATGTTTCGGGCCTCGTAGTGGTTCTAATATGAGTTTTTGAACAGATCCGGCGTCTCAGGATGAGCAACTCCTTTTGATGTTGTCTACCGCTGCTACAGTCGAAGCATGAATACCCCTTACCTTGGGTTTGGTCTCGGTTGGGAATTGTAACCAATTTACTAAATGAACTGAAATAATCGTTAAACTTCTTTTTAAATATTCCAATATTTAATTCAATACGAAGTTAACAAAACCTGTCGTAACACAAACTAATACGTAACATTAGAATCGTCGGTTTCCTTTACACTATGAAATCAAACATCTTTATACCTGTTCACAATATAACTTGAAATCAAGTTCTCTCACTCTGAGAATGTTTTTTGCTTCCTTACACGATTACGTCCAAACACAGAATGATGTTAACCCTATAATCTGAAATTATTGAGTATGCCATTGCTATGGCAGTTCAGTAATTTCCAGTTCTCGTCTTCTTCAGTGAATCACATTTTTTTTTTTTTTTTGTTTGTTTGTTATTTACGTCCTACAACGTTGTCATATCGGACGATGACTGGAATGGCGGAAATGATGCTCAAATGTGCCCGGGTCCATAGAGCTTAGAGTTATCCGACATTCGTATTTCAGAATGAGGGAAAACCCCGGAAAAACCTTATCCAGGTAACTCACCCTGACTGAGATTCGAACTCGGGACCTCTTGAGCGGGAGGCAGACATGCTATCAGCACGATACCGAGGTGGGCTGAATCACTTTTCATTATCATATTAGGTAATATACATAAATTTTGTTTAAACCACATTTAAACAATTTAATATTCAGATAACGTTTTTTGTAACTTTAAACTACCATTATCGTCATTAAACACATTAATATTATTTCTTTTCCTTTGTTTCTACCTATTCAATCACAAGTTTACCTTCAATTGTTCCTTAAGCTCGTTCACTTTCCAAAGTTTCCAATAATTTCCAATGAATTCTTTTCTTAATAAATTTAACATAACAAAATTGAACTTTGAACAATGTTTAGGGCTTTAGAATAAGAAATAACCTGCTCAAACTTTACTTATTCACTTCCAGGAACCATATAAAACGGGAAAAAATGGTAAACATATCAACCCAATCCTCCTAACCCCCCCCCCTTCCGATGGTATGCGTGGTTTACACTATCAGGAGTTATATATATAATGAATTGACGACAAATATGAAAAAAGCGAGATGATACGCAAACAGTAATGAGGGTTGTTTTCCTACACAACAACATGAACATTTTTATACGTTAATTTGCCTGCTGGGTTATTTTAAATCGAAAGGAATAATTTATGACAGGTAGTTTTATGCTAGCAGCGTTTAAAATGAAACCCTCTAATTGAACCAATTTAAATAATCGTTATCTGCGAAGCTTCAGATAACACATACATACACGCATGCTTGAGTATATGTAACATTATATATTGGTAATTTTAAATATGTGGCCCTCAATAAATGTAAAAATAAACTCTGAACCTAATACTGCTGTTCAATAGCAATTTGATTTTAACACACCTCATTGCCGTGTAAAAGTTCGTTATTCAACATTTACACAAAATCAATGTCCTATCCACAAAGAGACTGCTTAATTAATATAAATTACTGCCCATTTAAAGCCAATTTTAAGTTTCACATGTTTGTTTACCACCCCAAATAAGTTAATTGCCAACATTAATTCTCATGTTAAGTATAAAAAGATTAAATTTCGCTTTTTAACGACGCTGCTTAATGACAGGATCATATTAACGCTATCGGTGTGCTATCATTTTTCCTTTACATGTCAGTAAATCTACTAACACGGGGCTGTCGCTTTTAAGCACACTTAAAAATCTTCGGTCTGAGTGGGATATCAACCCCAGACTTTGAGATCAGTAGTTCAGAGCCTAGGCACTTAAGCTACCCATACCCACACAGTATCTATACCAGGAATAGATAATAATTAGGCAGCTGCAAGCAGATTTCTTTATCAATATAAAGAATACTATTTAATGTTGCTGCTGTTACACGGGTGACTTTTAAATTTAACTCGTTTAATTCATTTCACCTATTCTTTAAATTCAAAAGTTGCATTAATTCCTCAATTATAAATTGCAATTTATTGGAGTCCCACATAAATCTAATAAAGAATGCCACATCTAATATTGAGGGAAGAATGTCGTATTTATGATATCCTTAACCGGCCCCCGAGAGCCTTCCAAATTCTCAAAAAGGTCATACGCTGGAATCTATAATCAAATCTACATTTATCTATTGTGGCTGCTATTCTCGAGGGCAAACAGATGAAGAGAATGAACGACAAGAACTATAGACCGCAAGTGGACAGATTCAGTGAGGAAGTTCCTAACATTTCAAGATTCGAAGACGCACCGAGGTACTTGAGCCACTTAGAAAGAGAATTGAACGACTCGTCAACCAAGCAGCCCTCTAGTGCACATGCTCCTTTCAGAAAGCATCCGCGCCATTTGTCCAGCAAAGCTATATGCTTGGTACACTTGATACAGGACAGTGAAGCGGAATGAAAGGGTAATGATGAAAAGCAAATCGTGGTAGAAGAGAAACTTATATACACATAATATTAGCTTAATGAGGAGTTTAGACACAAAAACCCCAAGCTGCTCTTATTGCGCAATCGACGGGTAACAGACCCAGAACCCCAAGATTGTGTTGTGTGATGTATTATATTCAGGTGGCTTTCCCAAACTCATATATATAAGTTGGTATACAAACTTTCTTATGAAAACTTATTTTTTCAACAGAGGCAAACCTTTACAGAAATAAACAACACATTGCTAATTTTGATAGATATAAAGGGAGCAGCGATAATTAATTGTTTACAGAACTCTTTCGATTCAATCGAGGAAACAGATATCGATAAGACTTTTAAAGAATGACAAAATATTGAACAATTCGAACCATTAGTATTGAATATCTGGGAAATGGCTAAGGTTAAAAATACATTATTTGAAGTGAGTGTGTGCTTCAAAGAGATCTACATGTATATGCGGTATGTTTTATACTTAACGTTTACCAGTTACATAAGATTATATACTGTCGCGGCAACGGGCATAAAAGTTTCGGCGCAAATAGATAACAGACGGATAGTGTTTCACGGTAATAAAGAGCTTGCATAAGCAGTTAAAGAAAGCGCGAGATAAAGGTCTGCCGAAACAAACACAGCGTGTCCGACCGAGGCAACAAGTACCTGATGGTGCTCTTGGACTACTTCACCAAGTGGCCGGAGGTGTATGCCATCCCGAACCAAGAGGCGAAGACAATCACAGGCTACCTTGTGGAGCAAGTGTTCTGCCGATTTGGGGTGCCGTTGGAGCTACACAGCGACCAGGGTACTAATTTTGAATCTAACCGGATGAAGGAAGCACTAGAAAGACTTGGGGTTAACAAGACCCGCACAACACCCCTACATCCCCAGTCGGACGGCGTGGTGGAGAGATACATCAAGACCTTATAAGAACACCTGAGGAAGGTCGTGGCCAGCCATAGTGAGACTGGGACTACAAGGTTCCACTGTTCTTGCTGGCCTACCGCTCGTCAACACACAACACTGGGATGACGCCAGTCAGCTTAATGTTCGGCCGGGAGTTACGCCTCCCCTGTGATCTGGCTTTTGGAAGGCCCCGGGACGCAAAACAGCCAACAACCGAGTATGTGGAAAATCTGGTGAACCATCTCCACGACATGCATGAGATGGCTCATCAGAACATCCAGAACAATCATGCGACCGCATGAAGACCCGATACGACAGGCAAGCCAACATCCAAGGGTTCCAGCAGGGTGACCTGGTCTGGTTGTACTGCCCTATCCGGACCAAGGGACGCTGCCCGAAACTTCAACAGCCGTGGCAAGGACCGTACCTGGTGGTGAAGAGGATTAACGACGTGGTCTATCGCATCCAGAAGGTGCCCCGAGGGAAGATGTTGTTAGTACACCTGGATCGTTTGGCCCGCTACGATGGTGCTGTTCGGGACGACCAGCCTTGAGGAGGGAGGAGTGTCGCGGCAACGGGCATACAAGTTTCGGCGCAAATAGATAACAGACGGATATTGTTTCACGGTAATAAAGAGCTTGCATAAGCAGTTAAAGACAGCGTGAGATAAAGGTCTGCCGAAACAAACTGAGAAATGGAAATTTCTGGTGACATCTTGGCTGATAGCGATTTTTCGGTTTCTTTATTGTTCCGGAGATATCTAGAATTTATCAATGAGGTATCTAAGAAGGCGACGACTCACCAAGAGTCGTAAGCAGTAAACAGCTGTAGAGTGTTGTTGTAACGAGAGCTGATGTTATCAGAACGCTGTTTATTATTGTCATCGACCTTGGTAGACTGTGTATGTGCAGTAATGCTTATACGTGAGAATTGATCAGAAGTGTATTTTTACGGAAATAAAGAACATTTGGAATATCTGCAACTCGGACTTTTAATTCTACGAATCCACAAATAGCTGTGTTATATGTTTATTTGTGTAAAATATGATTGAATTGGATTACTGAGATTTGTAGTTTTAATATATGTTTTAAATAAAACTCATTCAGAACATAAGTTTGTCACATTCAGTTTGTTGACTATAATTTATAGTGTAGACGTAGCCCTTTCGCCTATAGTTGTTACTTTGTTCGCTTTTATTTAAAAAATGAAAAATATATACCTATACATACATATTTTTCTTTTCCTTATTTTTACCGTCTTTTTATTCTGTCTGCTTGTTTACTGGTTGCTTTCTGTATTATAACACTTACACACTATACACAAACATTCATGCCCAAGGCGAGATTCAAACCTGCGACCCTCTACGCGCGGACACTAGATCGCTTGGTTTGTATGTTGCTTTTCAGAAAAATGCGTCCTGCAAGGCATACACTAGAGACATTATTATCAGAAATTTGGAAATAGCATTTCATAATAAGAAATAAAGATATACCTTATAAGGTCTGTAAATTAGAACTGGCTGTTAGAATACGTACATTGCCACAGTAGAAAACGTGTGGGACATTTGCGGTTGTTTCATGTTGCATAACTTCGGACGCAGATATTAATGAGCAATTCACAATTTTGTAGCTATTTGGTGATATTGTTAATGAAGTTGCACTCTGCGTTTGTTATATTTTGCACATAGTGTATTTATATATTGTTTGCTCTAATGTAGAAATGTTAGTGCGTTTACGTCTTTAAAATATTCAACTGGACAAATTTAATTTAGTAGCAATTACATGTATGCCTGCCATGTTCTAGTACAAATACGCCTTCCAGTGGGTTACCAGCAACGTAAAAGTATTTCGTAAAATCCAGCCACAAAAGTTATGTTGTTCGTAATTACAGGGTGGTAATTTATGAACAAAAGTCACTCTGTAGGTTTACAATTTTAAAAGTGTAGCAGCTTTATGAACAGAGGCTTTCGAACCTATATTCTTATTGTGCACAAATATGATTAATTGTTTCCTCTGTTAGAACGCCTCTTACTTATTTTCTTTTTATATTTAGCATTCAGTGGTCTCGTTCACAATACCTTAAATGCATTAACCATTCCTATGACGGTATCTCAATTTGGAACCTAAATACCAGAAAATTTATCTTGAAATTTTGTCAATACTTGAACTATATGATTTGATTTTAATTATGTATGATACATAAATATTCTGTGTTTGAGCATGAATGTTTAATTAGTCATTTCGGTGGATTAATATTAAAAAAATCCTTTAAAGTAACTCTTGCACAAAAGACACTTTTAATAAACTTTCATTCTTGAGACACACAATGAACAAATTCTTATCTTTACAGTATAACATAATAAAGCAACTAACAGTTGTCGCAGCACGAGCAATCATGCATGTATGCATGAAATCTGCTGCCGAACCAGAAAACGAAGCCTATACAATTCTCATGGGTGATTAGGACAATTCAGAAGAAATATGTACATATGTGACGGAATGACGTATTATACAGGGAGTGTGAAAAATGTATTAGTTCAATAGTTTATGACTAAGCATAATATTTACGTCTAATTAAAACAATGCTCTAATTATGAACCAGCGGGGTAGGCACTGCATTATACGACGTATGGTTTATGCTTTTATGGGACACCAATTTGTATAACGTTTCCGTAGTGTAGTGGTTATGCTTGGTGTCTGTCGCGTGAATGACATGGTCGCAAGTGTCTCAGGAGTGCGTAGACGCCACTTAGATATCTTCTGGAATTAAGGAAGTAGTACTCTTAAGAATATTTCATAAAATACGGCGAAAACATAGATTTTTACATCCTAAGACACAACGCAACAGTAAACCCTTCACACGCTTTCAGAATTTAAAATATACACATAGATACATAGATTCACTAAAAGATTTATTTCGGCTGTACTTGCAAAGGGCCCAGATTAGAATTTCGGTTAGTCGTCTTCGTGGATGTGTTCACGAGTTGTTTGTTTGGAGATACGAAATGTCGGATTACCGCCCAGTGATAATATACTCGTAGCATATAAATTAGCGACATATCATTATGATTAATTTAAAGGTCCATGAAAATAAATATACTCCCATTGAAAGGTGTAGCAAAGATCCTACAAAGCACAACTTGTGAGGTCCGGGGTTCAAATCCTGCCGAGATTCTCCTCCCTGATTGAGTCTTTTCCAGGTTGTCCACAATACATATTAAGTGGAAAACAGCAAGTTTGTACCTTAAACTTGGGCCAAGAACGTTTCCTTCCAAAAATACTTTTCCAAATAGTATTTCATATATATATATATAAGGCCAACTTCTCGTGACATTGAATACAGTTTAAACGGGCGTTAGTCACTACTAAATACTGCATTTTCAATAATTTTAAATTTTTAATACAGAAAATCTTTAGTGGTTAAGTGTAAATAATATATATATATATATATATATATATATATATATATATAAACTTAAAATTGATTCATTACTTTGAAATTAAGGGGGATGGAGGATAAAAATCGGTAAAATAACGATACAAGTGCCTATCTGCTAATCATTTTTACATACACAACTATGAAATTCTATTAAGATACCAATTGTAACTTCCAATGTGCCTGAAAAAACTACAGTTCTGAGTTTATTATCTAACATAATATATTTATTTGTAGATTTATATTTCAGTTTGTTGGCAAAATTCTCTTTTCCGTTCTAGTATTTAGTAACATTTTAATAAACAATTCTAAACAAACACATTTTAGCAAGTTTCCCATATGAACTACTTCTGAATATTTAATTATTTCAAAGAAACTGTATCCATGAATGTTAGCGCATATTTAACATTCATTATTCAAAGTCATTACTTCTTTTTAATCATTTAAATTATACCATAGTGATCTATGTGTCATGTCATTGGATACATGTGAACGCACATTGAGGGCCAAGACTACCAACTTTCATAAGGAGTTTCGTCAAGTTATAGAATCTCAGGTTTTATTTGGTTTTATACTATTTTAATTAAGATATTTTATGAGGCCTGCAAGCAAAGCTCAGGACGCCTGCCAGTGGACCTGCACAGGTGACAGAAATCTCAATAAATTGAAATAAAAGGTATTGTTATGTTATTTATTTGAGCTGCAACAAGTTAAAATGCGATAAAACCATTTAAGGCACAGCTAAACGCAAATATTCGGCCGGAAATTGAATTCCATTCTCTCGAATAAGAAATGTGAGAGCAAATAAATTACGCCATGCCAATGCGAGTTTACAAATAAGGATATTGTCATTTTTCATACTTAAAAGGCTACAAAGATTACACAAGAACTAAATAGCACATTTCACTGATGCAATTAATGTACTTCTACA